>PVIJ01000965.1:29991-232314 GCA_004024925.1 Scalopus aquaticus | reverse complement strand
TGAAAGGCTGCTTCTCAGCTCCCGCAGGGAGGAAATAAAGCCGTGCAGCGCTCATTCCTTTCCGGAGGGCAGGGGCCTGAGGAGCACGCTGGTTTCGTGGGATTTCTCTCTTTTCTTTTCAGTTTAAATTCATAAATATTGCATGATTCATGAGTCAAGACAGGAGTGGACACCCTGCTCCCCGACCCCGTGATACCTGGGCGCTGGATCAGACATGGGGCACGGCAAGACTCGCCCAGGACAAGCTCACCTGATGACGCCCTCTGGACCTGAGTCTCGGAGCCTGAGTGGCACCTGGAGCCTGCCTCCGTGCGGGAGGGCGCCCCTCGTCTCCCGGCCCCTTCCTCGCCCGCCGCTGCTGCTGGCCTGGAGTATGTCACTGCCTCGGCCACTGCTGCCCCAGGGGTCTGGTCCAGGATCTCAAAGGACCGTCAAGGAACCTCACAGTCCTGCTTGGTAAATGCAGCGAGAGCCAAGAAGTTGCCAGCCCCCTCCCCTCCCTTCTCTGGAGCCCAGAGGGCTGAAGCCCCCAAAAGTCTGGGGAGTATTAGTAGGTAGAGGCTGCACTTGGCCTCACCTCACCCCACTCCCCCACCCACCTCCCTGTAAATCCTGGCGACACAACAGGAAGGCCCTTTAACTACCACATAAAAGTGCTTTGGGCTTTCAAAGGCCCAATCTACGTTTAAGGGGAGCCTGAGACTTTTATGTGCCCTTTCCAGCCCCCTCCCGCTGGCCTACTGATGCATCTTGATTTCTAGCTGTGGCTGGGGAAGTGTCACAGCCCATGGGACAGGGAAGGCAGATAAGAGACCCCCATACCTGGGCGGGGAGGGTGCCCAGCAAAGCCAGACTGGCCGCACGCACCTCCTATGGGCCAGGCAGTCTGCTAGGATTTCCCCGGAGTCTCCCTCTGTCCTTCAGGCGGGGCACCGAGTGAGGACTCGCAATCGTGTTATTATCAGCTGGCTGATCGGCAGCCGCAGCACTGCAGTCAGTCTTGGAAAGGGCCCAGCAGACAGCTCCGAAGCGTGGAGGGGTCCTGTCCTATAGGGCCGGCACCAGTCCCTTCCGCAGGCGGCTCAGACCCGGATTCTAACAATGGACCCTTAAGGCCTTAGTTAGCCCTGAAAGACTGAAGCTATAGATGTCTAAGAGTTTGGGGGAAAGAATTATTAAGCGTTTCTGCAGAAGTAGACCCCACCCCACCCCCAGGCAGCAGCCTTGCAGAAGC
Organism: Scalopus aquaticus; assembly: GCA_004024925.1. Classification (NCBI taxonomy): domain Eukaryota; kingdom Metazoa; phylum Chordata; class Mammalia; order Eulipotyphla; family Talpidae; genus Scalopus; species Scalopus aquaticus. The sequence continues at coordinate 231,080 of PVIJ01000965.1, read as the reverse complement.
ACCCCAGAGTGTTTCCAACTGGTCCTCTGATCCTAGCTGGTCCAGGGGGCAGGAGTGGCCTCTGGGCCTGGGAGCAACAGCTTATTGGATGGGAAGGAGCGGCTGGGGTCCCCACAGGCTCCTACCTTCCCCTGCCTGCCGGAAGACCTCAGCCAGGGAGCAGTCCTAGCCCTCTCTCGGGCAGGCACCAAGGCCGCCACCCTCTCTCAGCCCCTCCCCACCCGGCTGCGCTGCGGCCCTCCTTCTTGACTCTTTCTCTGCTGCTCTTTATTTTTTAACAGTTTCTCCTCTCCACATTCTTCCCTTTTCATAATCTTTCATCTCATTCCTGTTCTCATTCTCCCAATCATTCCTTTTTTTCTCTTCTCCCCCTTTCCTTTTTTATCTCTTTATTTGCTTACCCATCTTCTTTCCTCCTCTCTTGGACAAGATTGCCTCTTAAGGCCTCATTTAATAATGAAATCACATAAATTTTAAGATTCAATAAACACGTGCCAGGCACAGTGTTAGGCACTTTCACGTCTGATGTTCTACTTCAATGTCTTTGAAGTTGAGTCTACCCCAGTTTACAGGTGCAGCACCAAGACTCAGAGAACAGGAGTGATTTACCTTTAACCTCACAGCTATTAGGTGACAGCTATAGGATTACCTCCCCCGCTTCAAAAATAACACCAGTCAAATTCTCTAGAGCAGCAGCACACCGAAGAGTATGGACCAGATACAGAACATCATGTGTATAAACAGATGGAGATCGTGCATGCGCCACAGTGCATGGCATAGTGCCAAGTACAGCTCTTGAGTGTGTGTGTTCTAGGCACACACACTTCACAGTACTCCTATGATGAGCTGCGTGCTACTACTATCCCCATTTTACAGATGGTGAAACTGAGGTGCAAAGGTTAAATAACTCACAGTCACAACTAGCAAGAGGCTGAGCTTGAGTCAACCCAGGCCCTTGGCCTCCAGGCTCTGTGAGCACCGTCACCGGACCCTCGCTGGTCTCCACGCTCTCTGATGGGTGGTCCCTTCATCGGGAAGTTCAGCGTGCGGGAAAGGCCTCTGCTTCTGATGCAGCAGCGTTCCCAGAAGCCTGTGAGCCTTGCTATGAGACGAGGTCCACAAGTAAGTGCCTGGGTCCGTGCGTCCAAGGAAGTCCAAGGCCAAGGGCCAAGGAGAGATGTCACAGCAAGGGGCTGGCTGAGACAGAGGATCCTGTCTTGTTTCCAGACCAGACAGAATAAAGGCTTCTATTGGGAGCCCCTGTCCCCCAGCTGGCTGCTCCCAGAATGGCCTCTCGCCTGCCTCTGGGAAGGCCCGGGAGTACTTGCCCTCCCTCCTGACCCTGCCTTGGGAGCACAGCTGAATCCTGCTCAGGGAGGGGCCCATGCAGTCTTGTTAGCAGCACCCCGTTTGGACCCAGGGCCTCCCTAGTCACTGAGGACTCCTGGCGGGTACCTGGTCTGGCCAGCCCCCCTGGCATGGCGAGGAATGTGCCTCTGTCATCCTATCCTCGCTCCCCGACCCTAGCCCAGTGCAGAATTGGATTAAGAACAAAAATATGAGCTGTGTTTGTTTTAATCAGCTTCAAGACACGGGGGCTTTTAAAGGGAAGGCGAGCAGGCCGGAGCTGGCCCCAGGGCAGGCTGGCTGGGCGGTGATGCCATCCTGGGGTCAGGAGCACGCTTGAGCAGCGAGTGCATCTGCAGGTCAGATCTTGGGGCAGATAATGCTGAGGGGGAGAGGACCTGGGGGGCCGGAGGGCTGGGGCTCAGGCAGGATGAAAAGGATGGGACGAGGGAGGCAAGGACACGGGTTTCGCTGGAGTGCAGAGTTCTGCAGTGAGAAGGCGGGAGGGGAGAGACTGTGGGAGCCCCCTAGGGCCTGGGGGGCCAATAGGCAGTGACTTTTTTCCAGAGAAGGGGCCTCTTCCTGGTCTTTGGCATGAAAGAAAATGGGAAGAAAGAGAGGGAGGGTCAACGACGGTCTCCACCACCCAATTACAGGAAAAGCCCCTGCCGGAAGCTGCCGTGAAGTCCAAGCAAGGGTCTGGGCGGGAGCTTCATGCCCACGTGTGTGGGCACGGGCGGGGACAGGTGTCCACGTTAAGCCAAAGACCCAGAACCCAGTGGAACATGGAGGGCACCAGAGTCAGGTTGAGGGGACAAAGCCCCGTGGAGCAAGAGGCTGGGAAGTAATAGCAGCCCCGGGCAGACCTCAGGCTCAGTGGCACTAGGAGGCTGGAGGTGTGGTGGGGGGAAGAGGGGTTGAATGGGGAGCCAGGAACCAGGTTGCTCTGGAATCCAGGGACAGTTCGCAACTTCTTCAAAAGAAGCCCCGTGTCCACACAAGCGCTCCGTTGCTAGGTGAGCGGCTGCAGGGTCCTCACATTTGCCCTTGAACCAAGGCTACCGGCCCAGAAGGTTCAGCCCTCTTCTGCGGTCGCATAGTCAGGGAGAGAAGCTGGTGCGATAACCTGGCCAGTGCTCCCCTCTCTGGGGCTCAACAGCCTCAGCTAGTGCTTGGGTCAAAGTATCCAGAAGGAAATAGTCAGAAAGTTGAGGGCACAGCTCCCAGGGGCCTCCCCAAACCCATCTGCCGCCAGCCCCCAGCCCCAGAAGAGTCACTCCAAACTTACTCCCGCACTCTGGATCACCTGGCCCGAAGGGGCTGTGGGGTGACAGCGCGTGGTCCCAGGCCCACCAGGTGCCCGCCCCGCCTTGTCCAGAGTGTGGGCCCCACGGGACAGAGCAATTCAGGTTCACAGAAGGGTTTGGGTCCACAGTGATGCTTTACCAGACAGCGGCGAAGGAGAAAAATCAGCAGTGAATCTTGCTATGGTTCTGTTTAGTCGACTTTTAAATTTGAAATATTATCCCTTTCCTGATTTATAATGCCCTTACTTGTTATAGAACACTCTGAAAGCAGGACTTCTGGAAATCTATTCTTGGTAAAATAAAAATTGTCAAGCTTAAGCCAATTCCTTCAAATTTTGCTACACAGCCGCGTGATAGATATGGAACTCGTGAAGAGAAAAGATCCTGAGTTCTCATCACAAGGAAAGACATTTTCCCCCATTTGAATCTACACGACATGACGGATGGTCGCTGAAACTGTGGTGGGTATCATTTCACAACGAGTGTAAGCCAAACCATCACGCTCTGTGCCTTAAACTTAGGTCAATTATATCTCAATAAAAGTGGGGGGGGGAAGCCATTTTAAGTTGATCCATAAAATCTGTAAATTTGGGGCCTTGAGCATTTCATTTCAAAGCACTCCAACCTCCCTGAGGCACAGCCCAGAGCCCACATGAACACGTACCACAGGCTGGCACAGTCTGGCCAGTGGGGACGCCTGGGTGGGCCTGGAGTGTAGACACATCTGGTCAAATGATTGTGTTTCACCCTCACCCTCTTCTTCTGCAAAGAGGGGGAGACAGGTACCTCAGGCAGCCACCAAGATGAGTCCCCTAGGTGGCAACATCACTAGCGCAAAGAAGGGCGACGCTGGGGTCTCAGAAATGAGAGCCCTGCCCCAAGGGGAAGACTTAGAGGGCAGTGATGTGCTTGTTCAACCTGCCCACTCAGAGACATTCTAGTAACAACAACAACACAACTGGCAGCCGCCAGGAAAGAGGTTAACTGGACGTGAGCCAGGACTTGGGGCCAAACCCAACAAATGCACTTGCCCGTTGCCCCAAGATGGCGCAGGCACCGCCAGCCCTGAGAGGCAGGACGGCGGCAGCCCCTCCGTGGGTCAAGCCATCTGACCCAATGCAGCAGAACTTGACGGAGCCCTTTCTGTGCCAAGGGTGGGGGGCACGTGTACCAGCCGGCAAGCAGTGCGTAGGGTACTGCTGCGCCATTTAATCTGAAGAGAGATGTGTTTATACCTGCACCCAAGCCCATTACAAGGCAATTAAACTAAATAAAATATGACCAGTCCTCAAGGGCCAGTTCTTGGAAAACAGCCCCACTGACCTGCGGGGGTGCGGAAGAGAGGAGACCGGCCCTCCTCCAGCGTGTCCTGGCTGACAGAGACAGCGGTGCCCCCAGAGGCCCGGACAAGGGAGGCCAGAGGCAGAAGGCGCGGGCGGCGGCCGTCAGCGGGACCAGGTGAGGACATCTGTCCACCTGCTGGAGCTGGGGTCGCGTGGAGAGGCCATGCTGAGTCCACGCTGCTCCCCGGCAGCTGGGACCTCACACCGCTGAGGGAGAGAGGGCTGGCTTGTGCCCACCCAGAGTTGGGTGCTGTCACCCTAGCCATTGTCTCCAGGGTAGGGGTGACTCCAGCCTCGGCCTGGCTGAGAAGCGTGAGAGAGCTGTCCTTGCCAGGATCCGCGGGCACAGGGAGAGTGGGCAGGACAGTCTCCACTGAGTGTGGACGGCACAGAGGCGCTGTGGGCTTCCCACCCCCACAGGCAGCGCAGCTCTGCACAGTCTCAGCCCCATTCCCCAGACACCGAGGGACACCCGCTGCTGACACCATGGCATTGGGTTTCCCCGGGCTGGCTCAGGCTACCGTCACCGGGCCTGCCAGGAAATTGCTGCTGACACCTGGGCAGGCCCGGGCAGTGGGGAGGCCAGGGATTGCGAAGTCGGTGAGTTCTGAGCAGACACTGGACGGGCCTGGGGCAGGGGAGACAGATGTGGGTCTGAGGGGGTTCTAGCCCTGCAGAGCTGGCCCTGCCCCTCCTGGGGTCCCCCAGGAGGCTGGGGAATCTTAGAGCTTGCCGACAGCTGGATATGTGGGCAAGATGGGGAGGAAGGTGTAGTACCACCCAAGGGTTACAGGAGCCCCTCATACTCACTCCAAAGTTGTACAGTTTCCCCCTTGAAACCCTTCTGGGAGGAAAGCCACAGCTGCCCACCTTTACCAGGCCATGGCCCTGTGCATTGAGAGCTCTCCTCTAGATAGGCACCATGCCCACCCCTGTGGGCCACATTTGGTCCTGGCTCCCATGCTGTGCCTGTACACCACCCTTTTCTCTCTTGCTCCCCTGCCACTGCCTCTCTAGTTTCTGCTCTACTTATTAAAATTAAACATACATTAGGTCCAAGGTTCTCCTTTATATTTCAAAGACATGAGGAGAAACTGGGAGAGGGTCGGCAGAAAGTGGCCGGAATTGGGAAGGAATCCTCATCTTGGCAACTGATATTCGCTGTTACTGCCCCTGCAAGTTCTTGATTTGGAGTGTGTGTGTCTTTGTGTGTGTGTGTCTTTGTGTGTGTGTGTTGGGGTCAGTGGGGATGGGATGACCAGTCCTCTGGGACTTCAAGGACAATACTTACAGGAGGCAGGACCAAACACTTATAAAGAAACATCTATGGGTTTCTTTCACCTCTGAATTGCACCTCACCCCACCAGAGGAAAGCCCTCAGTCCTGGACTATGACATCTGCCATAGCTTTGTCCCTGAACTGCCCCACAAGCCCCAGGGAGCAGGAAGGGGGAGGCCAGAAGTAGAAGCAGCCTAGTGAGGTGTGGGAAGGGACCAGACCCACTGGGAGAAAGTCACAGGGGCAATCAGACCTGGTCACTGGGTGATGGTGGTGACGGAGATCAGGCGGGGGGAGGGTGGGATCTGTGTGAGAACAGAGTACTCACACCGGCAATGGACAGTTCATGGTTCCAGGCTGGCAACCTGGGCATTTGCCCTCACCAGCAAGCAGCTTGGAACCTCCACCCAGACAAAAGCAAGCCACTCTCCAGGACTCCTCAAGGGCAGAAATGGACCATCTGGGCAGATGATGAGTCCATTTACCCATCAGTAGGTATTTTGAATACTTGCCACAGTCCAGCATTGGGACAGACATGCAGAATTGTTCCCCAGTGGCCTACTGCTCCTCAATCTAGGAGACGCCAGAAGCACTTCAGAACAGGGTGGGGTATGGTGGGGTGTGGCTTGGTGGTTTCCAAATTTGGTAAAAACACCATGAAATTATAATTTAATGTTCTTTCCATCAATCAAGTAAGAACATTAGAGAACAAACAAAAGGTTATTTTAAAACTTTTTTTCAAAATAAGAAGATAAAAGACAGTCCTTCCTGGTATCAGTTAGGGATAGAGGTTAGACTAGGGGTTACTTTGGGGGGATGAGATGGAATGGACACCAGGGTGGGGCACTGATCAAGTGCTAGTTCCAGATATGGCAAGTGGTTACACAGGTGTGATGCACATAGAAATTCATTGATCTGTATACCTGGGATTACTGCACTTTGCTCATGTAAGTTACCCCTCAATGGAAAACGTAATCAGAAATACAAATCAGATATTAAGCTCGTGGAGTTGGAAGCTAGGCTTCATGGATTCAAACTTCAGCTCTACCTCTTGGTGTCTGTGTGACTTTGAACAAATGACTTAAGCTTTCTGTACTACGGTTTCCTGGTCTCTAAAATGGGGGTAAAATTGAACTTACAGAGTTCTGGCAAGGAATGAATGAGCGAATACATTCGAAACCAACAGACAGCATTTGGCAGGTAGTAATTACTCAGTAAATGGTATTCATCATTATTAATATTATTCTAAGAAAGTGCAGCTGCCAACTTCATTCAGAAATATCAAAGCAGATAAACAATTTCAAATAAAATATACAACATTTCATAGAATAATTATGTGATATTGCTTTTTTACACAAACTTATTAGAGGTTCTAGATTTGTATGTATGTACACTATATATATATATATATATATATATATATATATATATATATCTGCCACTAGCTTCCAAGACAGTTTTAGACAATGGAAATAAGGCCGTGAATTAGACAAAGCCAGTCCTTGTGAATTTACATTTTCATATGGGAGACAGAAAACAAATAAGCAACTGAGTCTATAATACAATGTCAACAGAAAGCACCAAGCAGGATAAAGACCAAAGTATCTACACCTAGGCATCTCATACTCAAAACTGCAGAAAATCAAGACAAAGAGAAAATCTTGAAAGAATCCAGAGGGGAAAAATACGTTGCCTACAAAGAGTAAGGGTAAGAATTACATCAGACTTCTCTTCAGACACTGTGTAGACAAGATGAAGATTGAGTGAAGTGAAATGTTGAAAGGAAAAACAACGTAGAATTCTGTATCCAGTGAAATTATCCCTCAAAAGTGAAAAAGAGGGCCTCCCCAGTGGTGCAAGGGCTTGTGTCTCAGCACTATGAAGGTATCAGCAGTCACTGCAGCCTGAGTTCAATCCCCAGCCAGGGAGCTTCCCAAATGGCGCAGCAGACCTCTCCTGTCTCGTCCACTGCTCCCCTCTGTGTATTTCAGTGGGTCCGCCTCTTCTGCTCCCCACTCTGTCTCTGGTGACTCCTCTCACCCTTCACACCTCTGGTCTACACCGCAGTTCTTATATGCATAAATAAATCTTTATTTAAAAAGTGAAAAAGAAACAATGATGTTTTCAGACAAGCAGTGTCGATAGCGATAAGCACTGTGAGGGAAAATTTTAGGGTAAAGGGTTAGAGAGCAGTAGAGAAAGGTGCTAGCACAGACAGCTCAGGAATCCTACCCACAGGGATGCCATTTCAGTGGAAATTTGAACTAAGTGAAGGAGAGAGGCAGAGAGGCAGAGGGAACAGCAGAGGGCAAAGACACTGAGGTGGGATGGAGTGTGGGTTGGAGCAACAGAAAGGAACTGTGGTGACTGGAGTGTGAGGAGCCTGGGGCAGAGGGTGTGAAAGCAGCAGGGAAGAAAGGCGCGGGGCCTGAGATCATGGGGAAGCTTGTTTGTTTTCTTAAAGATTTATTTAATATGCATGCAAGAACTGGGGTGCAGGCCAGAGGTGTGGGGTGGTGAGAGGATTCACCAGAGACAGAGTGGGGAGCAGAACAGGCGGACCCACTGAAATACACTGAGGGGAGCACTGGGCGAGACAGGAGAGGTCTGCTGCGCCACATGGGAAGCTCCCTGGCTGGGGATGGAACTTGTGCTGCAGTGGCTGGGGATAGTTTCATAGTGCTGACACTTAACCCCTTGTACCACCAGGGAGGCCCCAAGGGGGGCATTTGGATGTCGCTCTAAATCCATGAGACACCCTTGCAGGAACTGAGCTGAAGGGTGATACAATCAGACTAACATTTTCAAGAGACCTTCATAAGATCACTCTTGGTTTTGGTGTATGGAGAATGGGAGACCAGCTACAGGGCATTTTCCAGGCAAGAGCTGCTGGGGGCATCACCTAGGGAGGGGAGGACTACTAGATTCTGGATGCGTTTGGAATCAGTAGCATGACGGGTGGACTGCAACTGGGTATGAGGGCAACAAAGGGGCCATGGGAACGAGAAAGGGGCCAAGCAGGTTTCCTGGCCTGAGCAGCTGGAGAGTGACAGTGCCCTTAGCGCAGACGGCGGAGAAAGCAGTCTGGGAGGTGAAACAAGACTGCCGCTCGATCTGGGCATGTGAAGCCTGAGATGCCTCCTGGGCCTGCCAGGAGAGGGGACAAGTGGACAGCTGGACATGTACATCTAGCACCCAGGGAAGTGGGTGGAGATGAAAGCCCCATTTGAGAACTGTCAGCAGTATGTAGCGTAGGTTAAAGGCCCTGCTTGTGCTCTCGCTTGGGGTTTTCTCATAATCATTATGGAAAATTCCCTGTAGCTCTGCTAAGGAAAGTGGAAACAGTCTTTCAGGTCGTCTCATTAAGGTTGGAATATTCTGGTCAACATCAGAGGAGGGAGGCCGGTGCTCCCTGTCTCCATTCCTCATCAGGCTTCGCCCTGTGGGCTGGAGAATATTGGAGCAGAGCTAAGTAGCCTTGGGGAATGTGTGGCCAGAAACCAGCTGAGAGGTTGCTTTGGGCCAGTGGCCTTGCTGCTGGCTAGGCCCAGGGAACCACTCAGTAACCCTGCGTGACTTAATCTTAGATGGTGGAGAGAGGGCGAGGAAATCAATCCCCAAATCACTTTCATATCTGAATACAATGTGCCCTTTAAATAATAGCTACATCTGGCCACTAGAACTGTGGCCGATGGGGTTCAACACCCCTCAACACTGGCTAACATTCCTGTTTAAGGAAAGAAAGCAAACCTTAGCCTCAGCCTTCTCTAGGCAGCTCTGGCTCCAGCGAAATCTCGTTGCTTTGGTTTCATTTTATTTATTTTTATGGCTACCCTCTGTTTATGACAAGTGCTACTGGTTGGTGTTCCATTTATAAGAAGGATGTAAAATTTCCTTTAAAATGACACTCAAGCGTGTGTGCGCATGTGTGCCTGTGTGCACGCCTGCGTGAATGGCAAGTTAATTTAAGGAAAAATTTTAATGGTACAAGTGGCACTCAGATGTGGCTAAAATCATGAAGGTGCTACTCACGTGACCAGTGTCTGAAAAAACCTGGCTGTAAACGATGCAGAGGTGAAAATAAGACCCCGGAGCCTCGTAGTCACACACCAAGCTCATAAGCGCCAAGCCACCCAAGATCAAGGGCGTGGACATCCCTCTCTGGCCTCCCAGGCCCTTCGGGCTGCAGGTAGACAACTTGCCCTCTTGGGGGTTGCTTTTGGTGTTTGCTGTGTCGGGATTTCAGCAAAGGAGATAATTCTCCCAGTGCACGATCCTCGCCCCGCCAGGCCGTGGAAGTGGTGTAGTCGCCCAGGCTTCCTCCCAGCGCTCTGGGAGTCAGCACGGAGGACAAGGTCCCCTCGAAATAACAGCTGCATCGGATCGTGCTTCTGACTCACGGAGACGGACGTTCTGGACAATAATGTCCCCACACCGTGCACTCCTCAAAAAAGAAGCGCAGGCCAGGCAGGACTCGGGGCCCGAGCAGCACCTGGCTGACCCAGACCTGAGCCATCTCTGCATGTTAGGTGGTCCAGGCACAGCACCGCCCTCGGGGTCAGGTGACAGCAGCCTTGGTGGCCAGACCCAGCAGAGAGCAGAGCTGGAAGGACCAGGACAGAAGACACTGAGATGCAGATCCTGTGGGCCCTCTTGGGGCCCCCCAGAAAACACCACACCCCTTCTCTAGAGCCCTTTTGGCCCAGCGATGTTATCCCCCAAATCGGAAGTGTGGGTCCTGGGTTCTCAGCACCTCCAGCTGCAGCGGGGCTGAGGGAGGCACAGCTGTCTTGCCCGGGGCTGTGTCTCTTGTGAAGGAGAAACATCCGGCCAATTCCATCAAGGACGTCAGTCAAAACGCAGGGGAGGAACCGGCCAGCTCAGCCCTCCCCGGCTGCTCCTCTGGTGTCTGGGAGGAGGCGCTGGCCCGTCCTGTCAGGCCAGGGCAGGGGGAGGCCCATCTCCTAAGGGCTGTGGTCTCTGCAGCCCACTCGGCCTCACGCGCCTCTTCCACCTACAGCCCTGGCTGGTGGCCTGCAGCTGGGGGAGGCGCAGGGGTGCAGGATGTGACCCAGGATGTGGGGACACGGGATCCACGGAGAGAGATGCGGAGGTGAAAGGGCAAAGCTGTTTCTAGTCTCCTTATCAGGAATGGCCGAGTGAAAGGGAAGTGCGCAGGCCTGGAGGTCAGGTTGGGGGGTCATGGCTGGGGCAGGGCCAGGCCCAGGAGACCTGGGAGGATACCCCGATGGGTGGGGGAGAGAGAAAGGGGAGGCGGCTGGGAAAGAGCCAGGGAGGAACCAAGAGTGTGGCCCTTTCCCTAGGAAGCAGCGGCCAGGGGCCAGCCTTCCAGCCTTGCAGAGGAGTGAAGGCTGCCTGGAATAGAGGACTTCTGGGGTGACGCTAGGTCACCCTGGGAAAAGCCCGACCTCCCCACACACGCTGTCCCAAGCTCACCCCTTCTTCCTTCTCCCCCTCCCTTTATTCATTCAACAGAAATTAATGAAACGCCTGCCCTGGGCCAGGCCTGCTGCCAAGCACTGGGGGCTCCCTAGTTACAGGACAGACGCGCTCCTGCCACCCGCAGCTGTGGGCCACACATCCACCCACGCCCAGGGGGAAGCCGACTGCCCGGCCCGCAGCAGGCATCTCACTTCTGGGCTCCCAGGAAGCTCTTTCTTGTCTCCCTTACCACCTCCAGGGCGGGGCCATGTCTAGTTCGCGTCTCTACCTCCCACGGTTCCACCTGAGCCCAGCACAGGGCCTGGGCAAGACAGGTGCTGAGTTTAAGTCTTTGGTTTAGGGACGAGGTCTTGAGGGCAAGCTGGAAGTGGGGACATCCCAGCAAGCTGTGAATGCCAGAGGCCCTCCCCATTCACCCCACAAGCGCACACACGTATATACCAAGTCTTTGAGGAGCTTTCCCCCAGCAGAGTGGGGACTCCCCTTCCTCTCAAAGGCGCCCACCCTCTTAATGGGGAGTAGAGAAGCCCAGCAGGCCTTCGGGCAGCCTAGGTTGGGGGGCTGGTCCCTGAGATCGGGGTGGTGGTCCTGCAGCTGTCTCTTGATGGACCTTGGTCTCTTGGTCCCGACATTCTGCTCCCTCAGGGGGTCTCACCTCCAGGGAACCCATAATAGCCAGTATACCCCATGTTTGTCGGGGGTGATCCTGGGGAGGCAGACCCAAGCGTAGGCTCCCCTGGCCCTGGTTATTGCAGCTGAGGGAACCAGTAGGGACCCTGAGCAGAACAAGGAGAGCTGGGGGTGGGGGAAGGTGGCAGGAGAACTGTGGGGTCCAGCTACAACTCCACAGACTCTGCTTGCCTGCTTAAGGAGTAGGGGATTACGTCCGTCACTGAAGTCTGGGATTGTAAGCTTCTTGCAGGCAGGGGCTGTGTGCATTCATCTTAGTCTACCAGCAGGGCAGTGCTTAGGGTGCATTCCTTTCTTTCTGAGGACAAGGCAAAGGCCAGGCTATCCTCAGAGCCCCATGTTTCTAGCCTGCCCCCTGGTGGCTACTTATCATATTGCAGCTCAAGGGATATAATAAAAAGCAGGGGATGGGATTCTGAGAGTGACTGTGCTCAGATCAGAGGATCCCCATCATTGGGAACTAATTGCTAGGTATCAATAATATGGGGGCCCTGAGTGTTATATGAACCACTGAAATCATCCCCAACAAACTGAGGAGTGGGAAGACAAGGCCAGAGAAAATGACAGTCCAGAATTGGATTATGCCTTAATCACAGTCCTTGGTCCACGACATACTCTCATGCTTTCATCTAATTAATTCTTTACTTAGCTAATTTTCATAATGCACAAGCTCCTGTGAATCTTCTCTTTTTCTTTTAAAGCAGCAGAGTCCCCCCCTTTTCTCCAAGGAAAATTTTACATGGAGCTCCAGTACATAAAAAAACGCAACTGCTCTGCCTGCAGTAGGGGTGGGGGCTGGCTTCTGTCTGTTTGGCCTCCCCTTTTGCCATCTGGGCAGCCCTGAGTAGCTCCTTGGAATTTTCTAGAAAATGATCTATACCAACAGTGCCCAGGAGGGCAGGAACCTGTCTCTTCCATTTCCATGCCCCAGTGCTCAGCACGTGCCCAACTTGGTGCCCTGTTTCAACAAACATTGGTTAAAATGAGTTAAAAGAAACTTACTCCAACAACTACCCAGATCTGATTTGTAGAAGAGCCCCTAAAATGCCTCTGCCTCCAAAAGCCACCCCCATTATCTTATCGCGGGGGCCTTCCATCCCCCATCACCACACATCTGACCTTGCAAGTGTTCTCCAGAAGCTAGGGCAGCCACTACCTCCTCCGTGAAGCTTTCCCAGATGTCCCCTGCCTGTCTTGCTGCCTTTGAAGGCTATAGCCACTTTCTTCCACCTCACTCCTGCATTCTTCACACCCACTCAGCCTGCCATCCTGGTTATTTGCATGCCCAGCCCAGGTCCCCAACAATGCTACTCCCCTGCAGGGCGGGACATGTTTAACCAACTTGTGCAACCCCCTAAGCGCCTTCTCACGATGCTAGTCAATAAACATTTGAGAAGAAAGGAAGATCTTCTGATGCACCGAAGGACACCAAGTCTCCAGCCCGTTAAAATTCTCCAGGACGTGTGCCTGGAATCAATTTGACCTAAGACATTAGTGTGGAGTAGTTTATTGACTCCACAAACTGTCACCAAGCAGAGCCCAAGAAAGGGGATCCAGGATGGGGGAAGTCTGGGTGCTCAAGAGACCGCTAGGCATGCTGTTTGACAGAACTGCAGGCAAAGGATGGGTACTTGACCCCAGAGTGATCCAGAAATGCGGCCAAGGAAGAGTGTGTGGGGTGGGGGACGCAGGGAGGGGGGTACACAGCAAGAAAGGCTGGACAAGGTCTTGGGCTGCGCCACAGCACTTGCTTGCCGCCTGTCTCCTGTGCCTGGCGGCTGGGACAGAGGGGACTGGTTCCCTTTTTCTCCCCCAGAACATCTGGGGCTGCATCAGACATAACGATCTGGTAAAGAAAATTGTTATGGAACTATGTAACCGTGAGACATTATCAAAGAGGTCTTTAAAGTCCCTTTTCAACTCTCAGCCGGGTGGAGGGGATTGGAAATTGGAAAACTGGGAACCGATTACAGGACCATCAAAGTGGCCGAAATTCAATCCAATCTGCAGGTTTAAGGACGGCTAGCAGACCCCTGCCCAGCCCAGAAGGCTGCAAACCCACTGTTTAAAAACCAAATCAACGGCATCATGAGATCCGGTCTGGAGCAAACAAACGGCGCCCACAAAGGCTTCCCTGGATTTGCCTTGTGTTGGGGAAATCTGAGAAGCGAGGCCCTTGGGGAGGCGCCTAGCCCTGGGAAGGCTCCCAGCTTCAAGGCTTCTATCTTCTCCCCACCCCACCCCACCCCCACTGGGCCCGGCTCTTTGTCTCTCCTCCCTCTTGATGCCTTTCTTCTCCTCCATCATTTTGTGACTACGCTTTCTCCTTCCATCGGTCTCGGTCTCCTCTTCTCCGTCCACTTCTCCTTCATAGATTCCCTTCCCCCACAAGGCTCTACTTCTCTCTACTGTTTCCTTTGCAAGATCTGTCTTTTGGCAACATTTTCTATACTCTTTTTCCATCCTCCTTTTGTGACTTTCCGTCCCTTTTGTGTTTTTCAGCATCTGTCTCTTCACATTTCTTTTCCTTTCTTTCCCAGCAAAAACCTCCTTCCTCACCCCCAACCCCTCTCCCCTTAATTTTTCTGCCTTTTTTTCCTGCTTGTGACTTTCCTGTAATTTCAAGCTATGTGATGAAACCCTCTCAGGCTGGTTTATTTACCAATGTGCATGCTGGGCTTTCCCCGCAGATGTCCAAACACAAACGACCCTCTCCGCCCACACCCACTCCAGGACCATTCTCCCAGCTCCAACGCCACGAGCTGCCCGCTCCTCCACAAAACTTTGCCAAGCACACAAAACAGGCACACAAAACAGACATGTGGTTTCACCTATGAGCAGGCTCTGCAGACATGGAAATTTATGTCCTGAGGGGTGGAATGCTACAGCACATAAAACTGATACATGCAGAGAACGTCCGTAATTTACAATTCTTTTTTATGTGGGGTGAGAGAAAGAGACTGTAATTTTGCTACTAATAAAATTCTCTATATTTATCCTCAAGATGTAAAGATTTGTCTTCATTCGCGTTTCTCCTGGCGGTAACCTTGAAGGCTCTGCAGGTTTATAATTAGAAGTCCACTTCACAGGTCTCCCTGCAAACAGGCAAGTTTCACTCACCCTGCAAAATGTGTTCATCACTACGAGAAAAAAACCGCTCCATGTCGAGTCATTCACCTTGGAAGGATCGTTTTGGGAAAGCAAAGGGAAACACACACGTGTTTGGAAGAACACAACTGAGAACCGACAAGAGAAAACGAAAGCAGGCGCACCGCCCGCGCGCCGCAGGAACCAGCGAGGCGCGGGGTCGGCTGGCTCCGCTGGGCCAACGCGCGGAGCGCGCACTTCGCACCGCTCACACTGGTCTGAAGTCTGCGGCCGGGTGGAGAGAGCTGCCCGCGGCTTCGGAGGAGCCGGACACCGCCCGCTGTCTGGTTGCCCGTCGGACTGTCTGTCCCGCGCGGGTCCCGCGCGCTGCCGCACTCCCGGCTCGCACGTTTCCTCCACCGTCACCTCTACGGCTCCCAGGCCGAGCAGCGGCCAGCCTGGGGGCTGCTGTCAGTTTACCGAACCTCAAATTCGGGGACACCGAGCCCATTCCCGTTCGCGTGAGTCCCGACCGGCGCAGGCCGGGGGCTGCGGTGCTGGAGTCCCCAGCCGGCCCCGCTAGAGAGAAGATCGCCCAGGAGGCCGCGGGCTCGACTCCCGGGACTCCCGCAGCCCCAAGGCCCCCGACCAAGCCCGGAAGAAACCGAGTGCCTGTTCCCTTTGATCTGGTTTTATAGAGATTTGGTGTTGACATTAAACTTTGAATGCTTTTATCTATTTCAATCTCACCGTTCCTGTTTTGGGAGGGGACTTCTGTATGGGCGCTGCGGTCCCTGCGGGCTGTCGACGGGACCAAGGCACCCACATCTGGATCAGCTGACCGGGGAGCGAGGGAGGGTGCGGGCAACTGGGGGCCCAGTGTCCTAACCACATCCACACTCAGTTCCCGCCAGTCCCGGCTCCTTCCCCTTCTCTCTCTGGCACTCTAGGCCCCTCTCTGCGGCTCGGCGAGGCCAGAGCAAGGCTAAGGCGGATGGGCAAACCAAGGCTCGGGACTGGGGGAGCCAGGCTCAAAGGAACTGGGAGCCACTCCCAAGCCTGGGCCCTCCAGCCTTAGCCCCGTATCCATGCGAAGAGCTTCAATTACTTTCAGGTGTGGACCACTTAATAAAATAAATCTTCTTGGGCAGGAGGCACGTTTTTTAGGAACCAAACTCAAAACAGCAGACTCCGTATTCATGAAGGAGGGCTTTCCTAAAATCCCTTACCGGTTTCTTGGGGGGAGGGGTTTGGAAAGAGTGCCTCTTCCTGGATGGTATTGTCATCCAGGTGGGGAGACCCAGAGAGATTTTCTTTGTCTCTTTCAGTCTCCCCTGGGTGCTGTCTCTTTCTCTCTCTGTTCTGGGCGCATCAGAATGGAATCAACCATTTTGGGATTGAATCGATGTTAAAACGGGGCCAGAGCCCTCCAGCCCATTCTGGAGACCCAAGGGAAACTAAAAACTCCATTTCCCTCCCTAATTCACCTCTTTCCCTCGTTTCTTGTCCTTTGTCTCCATCACCCATTTCCCAACATTCTCTTGATCTGAGATTTCCAAACCTGATTTTGCAACACTCCAGGGACACTCCAATTATCTCTAGGGCTTTATGAAATGCTCAAAATGAAATAAACTTTAATTAACTTTAATTATTTAAGTGCAGGTTACCAATCCCTGATTGGGCAGGGGAAGAGGAGGATGGCGTTGAATCAGACAAAACGTCCCAAGGTGTCACAGCTCCCTGAAGGTGCGGAAAGCCACCTCAAAATGTCAGGACTCGGGAAAGAATCTGGGCTCAGGGAAAGGAAATCAAGCTCCCAGGGTGGCCGAGGCTTAGTTTATTAGGGTTTGGGGGCAGGAAAGGCTCCGACAAGAGGGACCAGGGACTCTGTCATGCCCTGAACTTCTGCCCCCAAACCTCTTGCCAACAATCTCAGCTAAGCATTTGGAAGGAGTGGGTTTCTCTCTCCGACCCACCCCACTGCCATTTAAAATCCTTCAGTTAAGTCCAGATTACACGGAACCAATTACAAGCGAACTCGTTTCTTTCCTGTTTGTTAGGAAATTCAGCCACAACAGAATATTTGAATGAATTTCCCAGAAATCTGGGTTGACTTAAACATGTTATCTATCATAATTCTGTTCTTTAGAAGAGTTACTCACCCAAACGTCTCGGAGGGCCCCTCACTGCTCCTCACACCACCGAATCTAAGGAAACTGCCCTTCTGAGCTCGGGAATGGGAGCCCCGAGAGTTGACCAGATGGCCCTGGTGAAGAGACACTTGCTCCCACAGCTGCTGACAAGGACCCACATGTTTCCCGTACAAAGAACAAATCTACCCCATTAAAGCGTTACTCCGTTGGGGAAAACACTGATGCAATATTGGAAACATGCTGGGCCCACTGTGAGAGCCGGAAGGAGAGGCAGGTCTTCCCAGGAAGGCAGCGAAGGCCAGTGGGTGAAACTAATCCCCCAGTCCAGCTCACTTGGCCCTGCAAATTGAGGGAGGGATTATTGACCAAAACATCCGCAGAGAGTGAGCCTTTGGGGCTGCCGTGTACTTCCAGAGAGCATTTGGGGACACGCCAAAGGAGAAGGTGCTAGTGACTTGGAGGACAGGGGGCACCTGGCTGCCTGAACTTGAGGCTGAATCGGAAAGAGTCCACTTTCCAGGGTCTGAACTTTACAGCAGATAACACCAGCATGGGTGCTGATCTAAACAGCTTATTAACAAACGGAAAATATATAAACACGTAACAATTCCCTCTAAAAATGTATTAAAATCCTTCTGTGTTGTTTGCAAAATAAATAGCTGAACCCATATGGGTGAGGAGGAAAGTGGCTTTGTCCTAATTAATTAGCTGTATACTCTTGGCAAAACCTCCCTCTCCAAGCCTCCATTTCCTCGTTTCTCAAAGAAAATGACAGGCTAGATCAGCAGTTCTGTCTTTAGACTGCATCAGTACGACCCAGAACAAAATAGTTCAAACAGAGATTGCAAGGCCCCGCCCCAAGGATTTATGACTTAGTAGATCTGGGGTAGGTTCCAATAAATAGCCTTTTTAACAAGTTCCTAGATGCAGCTGCTGCAGCTGCTGCTGCTGGCGTGAGCACCAAACACACTCTGAGAACCTGTGGCTGGATGATACTGAAGTACCCACCCTCACCTAACATTCCGTCTTATCTCCATGTCCCTGTATTTCCTCTACATCCCCTGAAGGGCTTAGAGCCAAATAGGAGAGGGCTGATGTTCTCACACTCAGGCTTGGCCCCCGCCTCCCCAGTTGCCAGTATGGAATAAAGTTTTGGGTTGGCCATCAGGGGCTAGTTCCATGCCCACTGGGGGACTCCTGACCTCTCAGTGCTCACGCTCCAGTTTAAATCACCCCCAGCTAGCTGGGTGCAGACCCGAATCTTCAACAGGCACTAAGGCTGGGATTCCCTTATACCAAGCAGGGCTGGACCTAATCATAGGTAAATCCCAAGCAGGCCCATTGTGTACCTACAAAAGGGTTGGCAAGAGCCCAGGGTACATCTCCATCTCCAGGCCCCTCCATGTGACTTAGTATCTGCTGAACACTTACCCCAACACACACACACACACACACACACACACACACACGGACATTGCACACTTGCCTCACACAGGACCCCTGGTCGTTAGGAGAACTAGTTTTACTTTGATGTAACTCTCGCTGCACATTTGTTTCAGCTCCTCTCCTGGAGCCCTGCCTTATTTATCTTCTTGGCATGGGTTCTTAGAACACTTCCATTCAGGCAGCAGCAAAATCACTCAGCCCCACTGTTTTACGAAGTTTATCCAATAGCAAAATATCCGGTTTGTCTGGTGAATCTGGTGTGAATGTGCCTACAGAACAGCTTTTCCCCACTTGACCTGGTCTGTGTGTGCTTACAGATAGCCTCCCCTGTGAGCACAAAACCCCCACAAAAGCCCCATAGAGTTTGCCTACTGTGCTGCAAGGGGCCTCCAAAGCAGATGCGGGACTCTGAGGCTTCTCCCAGAGAGGGGCAGGGAGACATCCACACATATTCCTCACATGCTCACACTATGTTCACACCCACCAGCAGAGCCTCAGCCCCCCACAGCAGACAAACAACTGCTGTACCCCCACCCCGGGCCTGGCATAGCACCCAACCCCCAAAGACAGACAGGAGCTGTTTCTAAAATCATCACTGTCATCAAGCACCAAACTTGAGCCCTCTGTGAAGAAAGACGCCTCCCCTGCAGCTTCGGGCTCCCTCAGGCCCTCCCCACCCGTTTAAAGGGGCCAAGTGTTTCCTAATCTCCACAGATCCACAGGCCTGGTCTCCACTCCCTACCCCCCAAGCACCCTGCTTGTTTCCCAGGGATCATGCCAATGCCAGGGTTGGGCTCTTGGCCTCCAAAACCACCGAGGCCGCTCAGCCAGGGCTTGTGAGGGGCAAGCGAGCCCACCCACACTCAGCACCTGGTGTGCCCAGTGCTGTCACCAGGGTGGCATCACAGGATTCCAGAGACTGTACCGTCCACTCCGAGCCCCGAAGTCAGAGAGCAGCCCAGGGCTTTGCAGATGCTCTGACTGCAGGTGGCAACGCGAACTGGGTGAAGGGCCCGTCTGGATGGAAATCTGGACCAGAGGTTAAAAATGCCCCCCGAAGACATGTCCCTGGGCCCTGTCTCTGCGGTCCCCATTCTACTGGCTGCTCATGGTCCATATACCCCAACCCTGGCACCCAGCATAAGACCCTGGCACCCAGCATAAGACCCTGGCATCCAGAGATAAGTCTGGTCATTTCTTCCCACTAAATACTTTTTCCTTCCAGCTGTCTCTTTCTGCCCAGCCACCCCCCAGCTCGGGCCTTAGTGCATGCAGAGACACTCTCTCACATGCGGTGTTCCCTTCTCTGATGTCCCCTGAGAACCTTAAACACGTTACTTACTCCCCCTGTGCCCCAGTTTTCTCATCTGGGAAATGGAAATAAAGGCACCTCCCTCATAAGGAGTTTGAAGAAAATGCACTGAAGGGGTCTGGCCCAGAGGACATGCTCAATAAATATCAGGCTTCAATATGTGCTCAAGGGCCTCCCTGCTGGCACAAGGGGTTAAGTCTCAGCACTGTGAAGCTCTCCACAGCCACTGCAGCACGAGTTCGATCCCCAGCCACGGAGATTCCCATATGGCGCAGCAAACCTCTCCTGTCTCCCCGCTGCTTCCCTCAGCGGTGTATTTCCGTCGATCCACATGTTCTGCTCCCCACTCTGTCTCTGGTGAATCCTCCCACCCCTCCCACACACCTCTGGCCTGCACCCCAGCTCTTGTATGCATAAATAAATAAATCTTTAAAAAAAAAAGTTCTCATGAAAGAACATTAAAAAAAAAAAGTGCTCAAGTTACTGAAGTTACCTTCTCAAAGCTCAGCTCTTGTTCTCCTGCTTAAGAACCACCACACGCCAACAGTGACAACAGCAGCACTCAGCAAACACCCCGCAGCACTCCCCTGCCATAGCAGCAAGGCTCCTCTCTGCACGCCTGCCACTCCGCTCCTGCCCAGCTCCTCTGTGGGCACAGCTTCTTCTCTCCACAGAGCCTCGTCTGGAGGCAGCCAAGCGCCCTGTGCCCACAGCCCTTGCCTACCCGACGCAGGGTCAGCAGCTCAACTGCCCCCCTCTCCATCTGCGCACATTAGCTGTCTCTTGGCCTCTTCTCAGGCCCGAGCTCAGAGACCTGCACGATTCTCTGCAAGACCCACTGCCTTGGCCCCGTGGCCATGCGCTTGGGAGTCCAGCTGCTGAGCAGTCCATGGCGCCCAGCGGGTGCCTTCTCCACTTGGAAGCGACCTCGAGGACACTGGGTCTGTTCCTCATCACGGCCAGCCGGTCGCACATCTTCAAACATCTTGTATCACTCAGTCACTAATCGTTCATGTATCTAAATCTTGTCTCCTCCAGAGAAAAAAATTGAGTAAGATGGTCCCCACCCAGCCTGCGGAGTGGGGGCGCATTTTCAGTCCCTCCATTCTGCCAAGCAAGGTCTCCGCCCTTTCAGATGCTCAGACCCACCCAACAGCTAGAGGGAAAGCCCCGCCCTGGTCTGAGAAGACTTGAGGCTGTGTGGTTCGCTGGACACAGTGTGAGCTTCCCGGGCCGCCCGCAGTGTCCCTCCTGGTCCTATCATTTGGGAAGTGTGCGACATCTTAAACATTTACTTCATTTCTCCGAGGTCTCTATCTTCATCTGTGAGGGAGAAATAATACCAGCTACCTCCTGAGAATTGCATGCAATTTTCAAATGCATCTAATTCTTAGTGGGCTCTCCACACTGGCTCCCTTCCCTGTCACTCAGTTTGCCTTGGTCTCCTGGACGGTCCCTGGTGGGGAAGTCAGCCGCCAGGCAGGAGGGCTTGCGAGTAGCCATAGGGACAGAGAGACCCACACAGGGCGGAACCCAGGCCTCCCATCAGCAGCCAACACCATCCTGCCAACTAAGTGCCTAAGCCACCTTGGCAGCAGACCCTCCAGCCCACAGCAGAATAGCACCGTCCAGCCAACATCAACCCCAGCCCAGCCGCTTCATTCATAAAATAAGAATATTAATACTGATTTTATTACAGTGTAAAGATGAAGTGAGATGGCGCACTGGAGGTGTTCTGTAAGTGTTGGATATTATTATCACTCATCTACTGCTTCTCCTTCCCTGGGGGTGCCAGAGGGGGACAGGGCAAACGCCTTTCCTTGCTTTTCTCCTCGTCCCTTGTAAAGTTCAAGCACAACTTCACTCTCTGTTCCTCCCGCACAGGAGTGGACACGAGACTGCAGTGGATGAATTGGTGATCTGAGGGTGAGAGCTCCTTCTAGAACTCTGGGGTGGGTCCCACTCACATTTCTAAGGGTGTTCAGGGCTGTGTGCTTGCATTTCCTTCGAAGGGCCCCAAATGTGATAATTACATACTTGTTAGCCCTGTAAAATAACAAATCTGGAATCTACACTCTGGAACCAATGGATTTCCTGCTGAAATGAGTTCAAGGGGTGCCCTGGCCAGCGCTCCCAGTAAGAGCCAAAGCTCTGCTCCAAACAGCCTGGAAGATGGCCCCACCCAGCCCGCATCTCACAGCTCAGCTCCTCTGCTCAACGCTCTACCTCATCCCTCCCAGCAAACAAATGCGATTTCGTTGTTGTAATTTTCATGCTTTCTTAATGTCTGCCTGCTGGGAGCGGGTCCCCCCTTCAAGTAGGGGGACTTCCTAGAGCCTGGGGCTTCCTCCTCCCTGTCTCCCACAAGCCAGTCCAAGCCTTGACGCTGGGCTTGGCAAGCACCGCGGCTGACAGCTGTGGGGCCATCTTGCCCTCCCTGGGAGCTGTCTTGGTTCCTGTGGACTCCTCCACTTTTGCCTCCTCCTCCCACCTCCACCCAAGCTCTCTTCCTGCCTAGGCCCCAGCAGTGTTTGACAAATCCACGTTTACTCCTTTACTCTGCTGCCTCCGCTGCCTAGCTCTCACCTCTGTGCTGCTCTCTCTGGGGCACCCTCACTCTCTGCCCTTCCACACCTTCCCCAGATTGCCACTCCCACCTCCCAATTTTCAGGATTCACCCTGGTCATGTTCAGTAGCAGCCGGCCCACGGCTGGACAGGTGCCGTCTCCAGCCCCGTGGCCCGGCTCCTGCCTCCAGACAACACACCCTGTGGCGTAAGCGCCTGGTGCTCTGTGTCTCTCCTGCTGGTCTGGAAAAACTCCGAGGGTGAGTGTCTGTGTCTCTGACTCTGTCCTCAGAGCAGCCCTGCTGTCTGGAGCAGGGCAGGCATTCAATAAATGTCTGGTAAATGAATGAAAGCGTCAGATGAATGGGTCAGTGTTAGAGTCGCCAAGAAGTCTGAACCTGCTCCCTTCTGTTTTACACCGAGAATGAGTCCATCAGAATCTCCTTCACGGTCTGTACCAGCACTTGGCCCAGACCCCGTTCACCTTTGTTCGGGGCAGCGGGGCAGACATGGGCAAACCAGGGCCTCAGGGCACTGCCACAGCTCAGCCACGGCCCTGCCCTGCCCCTGCCCCTGCCCCCAGGCCAACCCAACCCCTGGGAGATGGGCAGAGATGAGCGGAGAAATATAGGTTTAGGAGAGTTCGGCTCTAGAAACATCTGTATAAACACAGTCTCCTTCATTCCAGGAAAGCTGAACTACAGAATTGTTCCTTTCAATTTTCTAGGGGAGAAACTGAGGTACAGAGAGGTTAAGTGGCTCTCCCAATGAAACAGATCAAATCAACAGAAGAGGAAAAAAATGACTCCTTAACTTCCCAGAAATTGCACCCCGAAGCCAGACCAGCCTGAATTGTCAGAATGAAAGCCAAGTGTTCTGTGTATCCACAGCACAAAGTTTTCCCTCCGCCCTTCTTCCTTTCTTTTAAATATCTTGGGTGAGGAGGAAGCACCGGATCTGAAGGTTTATTTACCATTCCTTAGCCTGACCTTCCAGGAAGAATGTCACTAATGAGAAACAATCTACCAAGGTTCCCAAACCCAGAATATTCATAGGGATCAATTTAGGATTTCAGAGTCTAAACAGGACAAGGGTAACGCGGACTGTCTTTCCTTCGAAGGGAAAAAAAAAAACAAAACAGCCACCAATTTTTTCCTGTCTAGAAGGAAGTTTTGTACATATCAAACAAATGTCAGATCTGAGGTTACATCTTTCCCGTTGTTCCAAACCCTTTTGGATGGCCACTGGGAGAAAAAGAAGAGCACTTGTTTTCTTGTGGCGTGGGCTGGGGGTTTTTGAAAATGAAAGGCAAAGCAGTCCTCGAGACTGATGTTTCCCTAATTCAAGACCTGACCTTGCAGTTTGAAGCTAGACGCCAGGAATTCTGCTCTCAAAACCCGGCTCCATTCAAATTCACATCCAAGTGATGACTTTTTCATTGTGGAGGAGGCATTTCATTCCAGCAAAATGCACCTCCAGGAAGCCAGGGCTGTATCTATCTTGCGCTCTGCTGTATCCCAATGCCAGCAAATGCCTGTCACATAGCAGGTCCTCCTAGTAAATGAATGAATTATACAATTAGCCCATGCAAAACAATTGCATAATGCTGAGGTGGCAGAAAGTTAACCTAGACTACCAGAAAGCTACATGGTATAATGCAGCGATGGCCAGTTTCAGAGGCATGTTATAATTATCTGGAAAGCTTTACAAAGTTCCAGGTCTCACCAAACCAGTGAGACCAGAATCTCTGAGAAGGAGATCCAAACATGGATCATTACGGTTCCCTAGGGGGTTCCAGGCACAGACAAGGTCAAGAACCAGTGAGGAAACAGAACCTGGCTTCGGAGCTGTGCGTTCCTGGCGTGAAACATGGGCAAGTGACTTACCTCCTTCAGCCCCAAATACTCACCTACAAAATGGGAATAATAGATCCTCCCCAGAGTTGCTCTAAGATTGACAGGAGGAACAATTACACAGAAACACCCAGTAAGTAGCACTTCCATTTTTAAAGTGATTCTTCTCATCAGGTGGAGAAAGTTTTTTCTTAAAGCTTTTCCATGATAGGACCTAGAATTTTCTGGATTATCTCACTTGCCCCTCTTGCATATCTGTGACAACTAAATGTTATTGTAATTCAATTGGTGATTAAACAGCATGAATGGTGAACTCACAAATTCTCTTAAAACTCTGCCTCACATCTGGCTGGGTTGGAGGGTCATAAAACCTCTCAGGTGTTAGACACTCTTTCATTTTGACTCAGCTTAGCAGAAACCACCTCCTACTGTGGCAGCCACCACAGCTGGCTTGGGCCAGACTCAAGGAACTGTCACTCGGTGACAGGGAAGGGAGCAGTGCGATTCCCTCCCTGACCAGCTCTGTCCCCAGCTCTGGCTTCAGCTTCCCTTTCAAGAAGTCCTGACATTCTGGGAAAAGAAGAGTGTGCCTTAAATGATTTGTTCTGTTAGCTGAAGAAGGACCAAGAGATGGTAACTGGTGGGAGACCGTGAGTCTGAGAGGAAATCCTGGTTCTGCCACTAAGTGGCTGTGTGGCTCCCATCTGTGGCCTCAGTCTCTTTCTCTTTAAAATGGGGCTAATAATCGTGCCTCCTTCATGTGGATGGGACGATTAAATAAACCAATGTATACAAAATACATTTGACAGTGCCTGGCTGTATGTCAGCTACCATTAGTATCTGCAAAATAAGGACCCCTGGGGTAGTCCACAATCTCTCAGCCCTCCTATGAAGGAAAACTTAGTAACTCTGAGTTTGCTGGGGTGGGAGTTATGTTTTTATGTAGCTGCCTTATCAAACTCTTCCCAGAATGAATACAGATTAAAAATAAGAATTTGGACTAGTGGCTTAAAAGGGGAGCAGACAAGGGTCCTCTAAGTACCCTGTCTTGCATGGTGCTGAGAAAAGTCCCTCCCAGAGAGGCATCTACCCATCCAATTTACATGTAACCTGGGCCATCCCCCTCAGTTCAACTGGCAACACCATCTCAGCAGGGACATAGGTGCTACCCAGAGAGTGGCAAGAAGGATATCTGGGCTTGCGAAGGTGTGTGGGTCTCTGGGACTTTCTATTTATCCCCAGCCTCAGACTCATAGAGTCCAGGGGCAGGAACTTTCCCCCAGTTCCATGACGTAACTCAGAAGTTTGGGCTACAGTTTCCAAATACTGTAACAATCATAGCAATCACTTTGATGGACAGAGTGTTCACACCCACATCCATTCAAACATCAGTGCTTCTCAAGGTCCCATCTCCATGTGCACGGACCCTTTTCATGATGACGAAACTGAGGCTCAAAAGGGCTATCGCTGAAGGCAAAACACTCGCATTGAAGCCAAACTCCCTTATACAATCAGTGGGTGACATTTTTCTTATGTCCTATTTGTAAGCTGCTTGAAAGCTTTGTGGGATAGAGTAGGCCTCCTGCACTGACACTAACATCCTCCTAAAAGTCAACTATTCCCATGATCCCATGGTCCTTTCCCAATAAGAGATAAGGTTTTTATTGCAATACCTTATTAATGGTCAAAAGTGATCACTTGGGGTTGGCTGCCCAGAGCTTGGATCAACTGGATCTTGAAAAGTGGACCCTCTTGGTGAGGCCAGAGAGGAAGCTTAATTCTGAGCTCCCTCTTGACTGGAAATACCAACCCCAGGTGCTCCCATTGCGCTGCCCCAGACTGCAGCCTGTGATTAGGGGCCTTAATGGCCATAATGCCTCCAATGTGGTGTTTAAACCAATAAGGCTTCAGAGAAGTGACGGTATGTTTAATAATGGCTTAATGACTACTTGTGAGATGCAAGGCTTCTGGTTCCTGTTTGGCCTTGATTTATAGCCCCAGTCCAGCTGAGGACAGCCAAGAAACCCCCTCTATGCCCCCAGCGGAAGAGGGAGGTGTTCACACCAGACCTCTTAGATTCCTTTAAAAATTGAGAATTCAAATGAAATACAAATGATGTTCGAGTCCCAGCCCTTCTCCCTAGTCTCTGGAGGCACGGGAAATAAACCTGGTTTAGCCCAGATTTAAACACCTTAATCCATAGAACAGGGTCCTAGGGTCCTTGGCTATTTCTTCACAGATAATAAACAGTGTGGGAGTTGTTTCTCTTCAGAATTTCTAAGCTACTGTCCTAGTCCTCTGCTTCCTCTTGGCTGGAGAGACCCAACTCTTAGGAAATGTGGTCCTACCCTCATTTCCCTTCAAAATGGCAGGCCTGGGGCAAGGGACCCCACAACTGAGATGCACGCAGCTTCTTTCCTGTGGGTCCCTGGGCACTTCCAGGACACGGGTCCACTAAAAGGTACTCACTTCGTGCTTGCAGTTCCAACTTAAAACCCTCCACTACTCTTCCACCTGCTCCAAAGGCCGCCTCTGCTGTCCCTGCCATCTCCCTGTCTACTCCGGTGTGTCCTCTGCTTCTAAAATGCCCTCTGAGGGATGCTCCCTCGTCCAGACAAGGACACTAAGTGGCTGGTTCGAGGTCCGACTGCAAATTAATGACAGTGCCCAGGCCCAAGTTTCTCAGCCCCCATACCCGATGAGAGCTCTTTCCACAGCACTACCCAGGGCTTCTCTCCCTGTGCAAAAGTAGACATCTTTGAAAGAGGTGTTTTTGCTGGAGGCCTCGTTTTCCCAGCTCACAGCAGAGTCAGGTAAAGTCCAGCCCAGCCCCCAGCTGCCCTGGGGCCCTTACTTCAGGCTGATGCCGGGAGGCCAGGCCTAAAAGTGTCTGTTGGGGTGGGGAGAGACTCTGCCCGCCCCCAAATGCCTCACCTCTGTAGGGGCTGGAGCCTCTAGGCCAGGCATCAGGACCCAAAGTGCAGCTCTGAACGGGGCACTGACCAGGATGGGCAGACAAAAGGGACCCTGCCCTCGAATGGCCTCAGATAAAAGGGCTGGGGTGAATTAGGGGGCTCCCGGGCTCCGAGGGGTTAACCGGCGCGGGGCTGCACGTGACGTGGATGGTTCCAGCATTAAGTCAGAGGCGCAGCCCCCTCCCCTGTCCCCCGCCCCCCGCGGCGCGCGCCGCTCCCGGGGGCTCCGCGCCCCCGCGCCCAGGTCCCTCCCCCTTGGCGGGCGCTCACAGGCCGCGCGGGCAGCGCGAGCCCCGGAGCCCCGGCGGCCTGTGCGCCCGGAGCCGGCATGGACCCTGAGCGCTGCGCGCCCTTCGGCGTGGGGCCGGGGCCAGGCCCCTACGCGGCCGCGGGGGACGAGTCTCCCGGAACTCAGGGGACCCCCGCCCCTGCGCCTCACCTGCACCCCGCGCCGCCCCGTGGTCCCCGGCTGACCCGCTTTCAGGCCTGCGGGCCCCTGGAGCCCTACCTCCCAGAACCCGCCAAGCCGCCCGTCAAGTACCTGCAGGACCTCGGGCCCGGCCCGGCGCTCAACGGCAGCCACTTCTACGAGGGCCCTGAGGAAGGTAACGCGCGGCGCGGGGCGTAGCGCGCACCCCGACCCACTCTCCCTCCCTCCCCGGCCTGCCGGGCCTCCCCGCTTCCCTCTCCGGTTCGCTCATTTCTCAACTGTTTGTCCCTCTCTCCCCTCGCCCTGTCCCACTCTGCAGCCGGGCCGTCGCTGCTTCAGGCCCGGTAAAAGCCAACGCGGTGCGGGAGGCAGAGCCGTGTGCCCGGGGCGCCACCGTGCCCCGGGAAAGGAGCGGGAGGTCGAGGAGGGAGGAGCGGCGACGGCCCGGGGCCCGCTCGGGTCCGAAGGCGGAGGGCTGGGAAGGGCGATGACGCGTGACCAGAGTTGAAGTGGAGCTGCTACCCACCCAGAAGCCCGGGGTCGCGGGCCCAGGGCGCCACGCTGGGCCGTTGCTCAGATGCGGCTTTTGTGTCTGGAGCCCCGTTGGGTGGCCCAGCCCGGCTCAGCCGTGGGCTGCGGCCTGGCCTCGCCGGCCTCTCCTCCCCAGGCCCAGCCGTCTCGGGAAGGGCGCTGCCTGCGGGGAAGGCGCTCGGCCGAGTGGCCGGGGTCGGTCCCGCGGGAACATTCTCAACACAGAATAACCGTGTTTTTATTTCTCAGACTGACCTGGCCTCCCGTCGTTATGGGCGGTGATGGCCGCCCTTCTCACAGTGTTGGCCTCTTCACCGGCCCGTCGCCGCCGGGAGCACCCCGCTGCTGGGGCGTGGGCGGGTAACCCCGGGGGCCTCGGGCTCCTGGGCTGCTGCCCTATGCGCTAAGGCCAGTTGGACCACGCCATCGTCAGGAGCACGCCTGAACGCCGGGCCTGGCAGGCAGGTCCGTGGCCCCGCCGCGCACTGCACCGACTGACCTGAGAGTCTGGGCGCCCGCGCCGCCCCATCTGCGCTGCCACATCCCGCTGCCGGGGCGCAGAGCTGGACCTTACGAGATCCGCTCCAATCCACCTCCGCCCCGCTGGCGCCTCGCGGGACTAAACGGAGTGGCCAGGCAGCTCCTGCTGGCCTTCGGCCAGTCAGGCGGTAGGAATGGTAGGGGAGGGCGGGGAGGTGTACGGGGTCAGTGACGGAAATGAGCGAGTCCGCGGAGCTTCGTGTCCGTGCCCTTTAAAGAGGCTCTCCTGATAAAAACCACAGTTGGGACTTAATGAGAAGCAGTTGGCCTGGCTCCTCTGATCCCAGCCAGACGGCGGCGGCCGCGCAGCGCCGTGAGCACCGCCCGGGACAGGTACCCGGCGGGACTCCGCTCGTCGGGCCCGGCAGGACCCACCCCGATGATTCGCATCCCCGCTGGGCCGCTGTTGCCCTCCCGGACCGGCCCCCACGCCCCGCAAAGTGCGGAGAGGGCTGGAGCAGATCAGCAGCGCGAAGAAGCCAGCGACGGCGGTGGGGTCAACGATGAAATGTATGGAAAGATAACCGAAGGGTGCACGGACCGCCCAAAGGAGAGGAAGGGAAATTGAAGAGAATAGCGGGCACAGAAGCGAGAAAGAGCGCTCAGCAGCAGTGGGCGAACGGAGCAGGACAGAAAAGAATAAATGAACAAACGAAAAAAAAATAGCGAACGGAAGATCGAATGAAGCGGGTATTGGAGACGGGGGGTGGGGGGAAAGAACGAAAAGAGAAGGAGCAGATAAAACAAAAGGGGGGAAAGGACATCCTGAGAGTAGAAAACAGCAAAAATGAGAATAAGTGGAAGAAGAAAAGTAACGATTTGAGTTGAGCTGAGGACCGGCCAAACGAAAAGGAGGCGCAGCCAGTACGGGCGGTGTCTGGGTAGAGGCTCCACTAGCTGCTCACCAGCCGGGTGCCCAGATCCTGAGCTGGGGCGGGCGGGCTGGTGCCCTGTGTCGGTTCAGTGGAGCGACCTCGGAGAGGCGCGCAGCGGAGCACGGCTACGCGGGAGGCAAGACCCACGAGGCTTCGGACCCGCAATCTGCGTGGAGGGCAGTGGCGGACAAAAGGGGACCGACCCCGCCTTATTTATCGTCTTTTAAAATAACGGCCCCGGGGCGTTATAGTTCAGACCAGTGAGCGCGCAGCTGCGCCCCATGTGCGGCGCGATCTTTGCCGAGGCCCGGCAGTGGCGCGCCCGGGAGCCTGGCGCACCGCGCTCCTCTCGCGCCCTTTGCTGAGATGGCCCTGTGCAGCTCTCGACCCCGGTGGCATCCTGACCGTGCCAGCCACCCTCGCGTCCTCTGCGCACGGCGGGCGGCCGTTCCCGTTCTGCCAGGGGCCGCCCAGTCTGAACCCTAGCTTCGCTCCCTGACCTCGGGATGTGCCTGCGGTGCCGAAGGCCCTGAGCCAATAACCGTACGTGCTGCGTTCACCAGGCAGGGCACGGACCTCGAGGAGAGTTCTAAGTCATAGACACCTGGCTATGATCTCAATGCCAAGGACGTGAACCTTTAGGGAGAGATTCTTCCCTGGGTCCTTACATGCGCTTTTCTGTACACACCGGTTTCCGGTGCTCAACCAGAGCTGCAGAAGCCCTGGCTTCAGAGAGCGCGTCCACTATGTGCGAAACTTCGCAGGGAGCAAGACTGCCCCAAAGCTAAAAGCCAGGCAGCCGAAAGCCAGGCTAAAAGCTAAAAGTCATTGCCTCCTCCGCAGAGGCATTTACGGCAATGGGATTCCAGGCAGGAGACTAGAGCAAAGCCTTGAGTGGCATCGGTGGTGCGGTGGCTCGCAGGGATTCTGGGAACCCTCCTGGGTGGGGGTGGGGGTGCTGTCGGGCTTGAGAGCGAGTCAGCGACAGAGCTCCGTGGCTGCCTTGGAGGTTCTTGTTCTGGTTCCTACCTTTCAGGCCCCACATACTGCCTTGGTGGTTTTGTGGTTGCGCAGATCTTGGCCACCCCCGGGCACTGAGCCCCAGGTTCTCAGTGTCCCACCTGAGCACTCCCCCCTTCCCACTCATTGTCCCTACCAGGTGCAAGTGACTCCTGTGCACAGCCTGTGCGCGCTGTGAGCTTGCCCTGAGCCTGACAGAGCACCCTTCCCCCAACAAGCTTCGATTTGAACTGCTGGTTTCTGTTCTGTTCTGCCTTCCTCCTTGCTGCCGTCCATTTATCCCACCTCCTGCTCTGCTCTCTGAGCCTGCTCCTTAGGGGGCTGCTTGGTGTTCTGTGAGGCACACCCCTCTCCCCCAAAGAGAGGGGGTGCCGCCTGGCATCCTCCAGGTAGAGGAAGGTGGTCTCAGGGCAATGGCGGGGAAGAGGGATCTCGCCGGTCCCTCAGAGGGCTCTAGACTGGGCAGGCATGCGAGGCCAGCAGGCTTGGCCCCTTGGGGCAGCTATTCTGAGAAGTCCTGCTGTCCTTTCACCCTTTGACCTTGGTGGCTGCGTGGCTTAAGATCAAGAAGGCAAGTTCTAGAGCCCCAGATCCGGGCACGTTCTCTGGGCGGATCCTACCGGGACAGCACAGACACTGGGAGCAAGAGGCAGATGAGCAAGCCCCAGAGCTTTGGGGAGCCCCCTGCAGTGACATCAATGCTCCCCTGGCCCCCACTCTCACACTTCTGCCTGGAGCCCAGCAGGACTGCCCTCTGACCCCAAGATGGCAAACCCCTCCTCTCAGGTCTGCTGTGGGGAAAGGGGCACCCCTTCTAGTCTCCTGGTCACTTCCAATTATTTGGTTCAACTCCCATGAAGCCTTCTTCCTACCAAAGCTCCCTACGATTCCCCTACAACCAAGATGTGTCATCTAATAGTGGAAATCAGGAGCTGAGCATTTTCTGCCCTATGTGAAGGACTCTGGTGCCCAGGGCAGCACTGTCCACAGCCCTAAGGGCAGCCCCCTCCCCCCAGGCCTCCAGGACACCCAACATGGAGCTTATTTAACAGCCTGGGTGGTCCTGGGGTGTCATGGCCCCCTTCGGATGAAGGGGCAAGCCCATTCGTCGCCCACAGTGCAGAGCCCGGTTGGACCCGAGAGCCCCTCTCTGCAGCCCTGTCCTCCTCTCACACAGCTGTGATCCCAACACCAGTCCCAGGGAAGAAACTGCCTCTTGGTGCCAGCTCGCTGGGCCTCCTGGGGACCAGGCCCCCGCTGGGGATGGGCCCAGGGCCAGGGACGGGCTGTGTGAGTCAGTGGGGCGTCTTTGTGGCGTCGCTCGCTCCTGCCATCCCAGCCCAGCGGACTGTTGAGATTTCATGGTGACACCGCTGGGGGTCCTTGCCAGAGGGAGCGAGGGCGGGGCGTTCAGGGTGACCTATTTTCACCATGTGCCGATGGTGGCAGGGCTCCTGAGCTTCCCGAGTGAGGGAGTGAGGTGAGCATGTCGGAGCAGGGCTGCGGAGCTGTCCCAGCCTGCAGTCAGGTGCCCCCTGCTTGTTAATCGTGGGCGACCAGGAGCCATCAGAAACTCCTGAGGACAGAGGAGCAGATGCGAGAATGTCTGGGTTGGCATCTGTGTCCTGTTCCGACCCTGGTGCCCCAACTCCCCTCCAAGCAGGGCCTGTCGCCTGCCTCTCTGATGCTGGAGCTTACGTCTGTGCTCAGACTTCACAATTTTTGGAAGAATGAGACAGTCCTTCTGGAAGCTTCTTTGCCCCATCTTGCCCTTCATACCACAGTGCTGGGGGATTTGACATGGCCCTGGGACTTGGGGTTCAGGGAATGAGCTCCGAGGTGGACGGAGCATCCCTGACAGTGGCCTGCCTGGTCCTGGGAACGAAGGCGTGGCCGTGAGGGCCTGGGAACCGAGGCCTGCGGAGTGAGGGACAAGGAGGCCCTTCCTGGCAGGGGCGGGCAGTGTCACCCACCCACCCTCACCCCCTCCTCCTCCTGCCCCCCCCCCCCAGATTTTAATGTGCCTCACTTGGCCCTGCCGTGGCGCCAGTCCTGGCACCTCCACCCTGCGGGATGCACCGCCACAGTGCTTCCCCGAAATGAACCCCCTCTAGCCCCAGCAGACCCGCCCAGACCACAGCGCACAGGGCTCCCCAGGGCCGCCTCCCCAGGCGGAGACTCAGCAGGCAGGCTCCGAATGCCAGTCTCCCATGGAGGAAGGGAAGGGAAAGGAGGAGGGAGGCGGGGACTAAAGCGTCAACCTTCTTCCCCTCCCTCCATCCCACCCACAAACCCCCCCCCCCATTCGGTTTCCATCCTCCTTTTTGTGTTTTCCATTGCAGCTGAGGAGAAGGCCTCCAAAGCTGCCAGCTTTCCGCAGCTACCCTTGGACTGCCGAGGGGGCCCCAGAGACGGGCCCTCTAACTTGCAAGGCTCCCCAGGGCCCTGCCTGGCCAGCTTGCGTGTCCCCCTGTCCCCGGGACTCCCTGACTCCATGGAGTTGGCCAAGAACAAGAGCAAGAAGCGCCGTAACCGCACGACCTTCAGCACGTTCCAGCTGGAGGAACTGGAGAAAGTCTTCCAGAAAACGCACTACCCTGACGTGTACGCTCGGGAGCAGCTGGCTCTGCGCACGGACCTCACCGAAGCCCGGGTACAGGTGAGGGCGCCCCGAGCACAGGGGCCCACCCAGACGCTAGCACCCCAGGGCCACCCGCCCCTTCTGGGCTCATCCTCTGTGCCTGCTCGCTGTGGCCACAGGCACCCAGCCCAAGTGGAGGCGCGTGCAGGCACCCCAAGTCCTGAGTGCAAGCTAGCTCTGTTGCTGATTCGGGCACTCCCTGGATCTCTCCTTTCGGTTTTCTGATTTAGGAACAGCAAGCCATAGTGCTGTCTACTGGGAGTATTTTCGAGGACCACAGAGGCGGCGGCATTTTGGGAGCAGTGCATTGCTGAACTCATGTGGGGCTGCTCAGAGTAGGAGGGGCCCTGCTGCGGTGGGGTGCTCAGGATCGGGGGCGTGCAGTTGTCCAGTGACTTACACTTGTTGATCAGGGTAAAGGGCAGAGGGCAGTCCACGTGCAAGGCATGCTGGGAAGGAGAAAGAACATGAGAGGGGCAATGGAGTGGGCACGGGAAAGGAGGCTTCAGTGAGTCTGGCCCAAGGTGTGGCTTGGCTTGGCATCGCTGCACAGGCTCGCTGCACAGCAAGCAGCCCAGGGCAGGGCGTGGGTTTGAGCTTCTCGGGAAAGTGAGGCGGTGACCTCGAGGCAGAGGAGCTCCTCTTCTCCACGACAGAGGAGGTTCAGCTAGGACAGAGCTCACATCGTGCCTGGGTCCTTTGGGGCAGGGCCAGCTCTGCAGAACGTGGGGACATGGGGACAGGCCGGCCAGTCTATAAAGAGGTCAGCTGCTGTCCAGCAGAGAGGGCCCTTCAGCTGGACTCAACATAAGGCCAGCGGGACTTGGGACGTTTCCCCTTCTCTGCTGGTCCTCCTGTTCCATGTTCCTCCCGCGTAGCACCCAAAATAGGCTTCCAGGACTGTCCCCGGGGACCCCAGGGCCTGGGCCATCAGAGTGGGAGTCCGGCATTCAGGGCAACCCAGATTACAGAGGCCACAGGTGCTTCCACATGACTGGGGGGTGGGGTCTAAATGGCTGCCCCCGTGGAAGGGCTTTGAAGATGTGGGGCATACTCATTCCCTCACCTGCTAGGCCTTTTGAACCCCAGAAGGGTGGAGGGGTAGCCACCAGGGTCCCAGATCTAGCCCGGCAGCCTCCCCGTCACTGAGGCCCCAGGGATGAGTAGGGATGTTTTCTGACAGGAGCTTGACACCCACCCAGAGGCCCACCCATGGAGAGGAATATTCAGACCACATGCTGGACTGTGCAGAGGGCAGGCCCAGAGCACAGACAGACTCCAGGAGAGAACAGGGGGTGACAGGGAAGCACCCCCAGTAAAGAGATCAGATTCAATGGCTCCAGGCTCCTTCATCTGCCTGCAGGGGAGGGAGAGTAGAGAAAGACAGGCCAGGTAGAGGCAGGTGGGGAGGGCCCGCCCTAGACCTGCCCCAGGCTGCTCTGGGAGTTCTGTGCCTGGGGTTAGGAGTTCCAGCTCCCCACTTCAGGGCCTCACTGCCTGCTGGAGTGCGGATGATTGTGGGGGAGTGGGCAGGTGTGAGGGCCTGGGAAAGGACACGCACGCACGCACGCACACACACACACGGTTTCTTCCTGTGGAGTTCTTGATCCCTAAAAAGTCCATAGATTGTTTGGGGCTGGTTTGGTTGGGCTTGATATTGCCAATGTCTAGTCCAGAGCCTGACACATAAATGCTTATTAAATGATAGAAATGCAAAACACATGCCCCAGTGCACTTAAATGTCACAGTCACAGGGCGGATACCGAACAGCAAATTCAGCTCAGTTATGTGCACAAAACACAGATACGCCAAGAGCTCACACAGGGAACAGGGAGATGCCGGGTGGGGGTGCCCAGCCAGATGGACGTGGTGGGAGGGGTCAGTCGCGCAGGCAGGGAATGTGTGAGCGCAGGCAGGGAGTGTTTCGAAGGTGAGCGGCGTGGGAGCAGCTAAGAACGGGTGTTGTGAGGCAGGAGAGGCGGCTGTGGAGAAGGGCGGGGCAGGAGGCCAAGGGGGCTTGCTAGGGAGCTGGGCTCAGGCAGGCCCAGGACCCGGCAGATACGTCTTTAACATTCCCCAGATGCCATGCGGTGGGGAGACTGGAAAAGGAGATGAGGCAGGGGGCTAGAAACACACACGCACTGGCCACTTGGGTAGCAAGTGCAGGTTCCTCAATTCCTATAATCAAGACCCTCCGGCCCAGAGCCAGCTCCCCACCCTGCAGGACACAACTACCAGCTCTCCCCAGCAGCCTCCGCTCTCAGGGCTGCTTCAGCCCCTCTCCCCCTCTCCCAACCGGCCGCAGGTCTGGTTCCAGAACCGCAGGGCCAAGTGGCGGAAGCGGGAGCGATACGGGAAGATCCAGGACGGGCGGAACCCCTTCACGTCGGCCTACGACATCTCCGTGCTGCCCCGGACGGACAGCCACCCCCAGGTGAGACCCCCCTGCCCCTGAGCCAGGAGCTGGGTGTCCCCTGGGGTAGGCAGCACCAGCACCAGCTCCGGGCCTGCAGCAGCAGCAGGCTGCGTGATGTGGCTCCATGGCTCCTTCCCTGCAAAATGGGGATCTTGTCTGTCTCGTGAATGATGCGCGTGGCACCTCAGACAGGGGCTCGCCAAAGAAAACGGCCTCCAAGCAGAGGCAGTGGCCTCTGGCAGTGTGGGGGTGGGGGGGAGTAGCTTGAGGCCTGGGCCAAGAGGAGCATCTTGGAGCACTGCAGGCAGCGGAGCTGGAATTGCCAACAGCCGCCCTGGAGTGGCAGGGACAAGGCAGGGGGCAAGGAGGGGGCAAGGCGCAGTCCTGCCCTCTAGTGCCTGCTGGAAGGCGCCCCTTGTGCTTCAATTAGCGGTTGAGGCGGGACGTGCAGGGCCCAGGAGAACAGCCCGGCCAAGGTGGTGCTGCAGCCTGGGCTGGATGGGGGGAATCCCTTAAAAAACAAAAGAGGAGGCTTCTTGGAAAGTATGTGGAGCCCTAAGAGTAGAGCACCCAGGAAAGGGCAGCAACCCTTGGGGGTGCTGATTCGTGGCTCTCTCTCTTTCAGCTGCAGAACTCCCTGTGGCCCAGTCCGGGCTCTGGCAGCCCCGGGGGCCCCTGCCTCGTGTCTCCGGAGGGCATCCCCTCCCCCTGCATGTCTCCATACTCTCACTCTCATGGGAATGTGGCCGGCTTCATGGGGGTGCCAGCCTCCCCCAGAGCCCACCCCGGCATCTACTCCCTTCACGGCTTCTCCCCCGCCCTGGGGGGCCACAGCTTCGAGCCCTCCCCGGATGGCGACTATAAGTCTCCAAGTCTCGTGTCGCTCAGGGTGAGGCCCAAGGAGCCGCCCAGCCTGCTGAACTGGACCACGTGAGCCGTCCCATGGACACAGACTGAGCTGCCACCCCCATTTCCATTCCCAGCTGCTCCACCCACCTGGGCCTGGATGCCAGAGAGGACACACCTCTGCCTCCGAGCCCCAGGCCGAGCCGCAGGGACCCTCAGCCTCCCACAGGGAACAAGCCCCTTTTCTCTTAGAACAAGATGGCACTGCTCAGGAGGAAGGAGGCTTCAAAGCAGGTTGGACTCGTCCTGCCACGGCAGGGGCCGCGCACCCAAACTCTGGGCTGCAGGAAGACACTGCCTGGCTTCCTTCTAATATCATTCCTCCAGCAGAAACAGCTCACCTGGCTCCTCATTCAGGAAACCCGAGAAAATGGGAGGACACAGGTTGAACCAGGAGCTTCCTGTGTCTTAGGAGAACCTGGTCTTGCATGATCACTAAGGCCAACCTCAATCCCCACGGCCAGCAGGGGGCGCGCACACAGCGTGTGGCTGTGAGAAGGGCCTGGAACCACAGGTCAGTGTCAAATGTCCCTTGTCCCCTGCTCCAGCCATCCCTGACTCCTGCCCTGGGCCGCCTCCTGAAACATGCATGGAGTCATCTTCCCCTCCGAGGCGTCAGAAATCCCACCAGAAACCACCAAATATTTCAGTTCTCTTCCATGGGATCAGGCCAGAACTATGCTGTGGAAACCATTGCTCCCTTGGCCACTCACTGATCACGGTAGGAAGGAAACAGATTTCTGACTCTGAGCCCCCGAGATCCTGCCCCCCACTTTTGTAAAACTACTTTTGTAAAAAAAAAAAAAAAATGGGCTGCCCAGCATAATAAAAAGGTGGCAATATTTTTTAGACCAGCTGACTGTGTATCCTCTGGGTTTGGCACTTTGGAGCTGTTCTGTACAGGCCCCGGAGCCAGGCTGGGCTCGCCCTCCTGAGGGACCAGCAGGGGGGTCTTGGAGGCTGGGGATGGTGGCCCCATGGCTGCCTGGGGCCTCTGTGGCTTCAGCTGGTGAGGGGAGGAGTAGGGCCCAGCTCTAGGGCTGCAGGGATCATGTGGAAGGGAAAACCGGGGCGGGAAGGGGAGTGAGGAAACAGAGATAAGCTGTGACTGAACTGCCTGATGGGAGGGAGGTGGAATGGAAGCTGGTGGGGGGGCTACAGAGGCTCTGCGGCCCCAGTGTGGTGGGGGTGGGGCAGCTCCCTTCTCCCAGATGCCCCAGGAGTGTGCCTGAGCTGCAGGGCAGAGACAAAAGCTAGGACTCTTCTTTCTTGTGGTTTCAGAGCATTACCCTTCCTATCCTTCAGCCCCATGCTCTGCCTTATCTGCAGCCAGGAAGGCAGGAAAAAAGCAGGCCTGGCCCTCCCACCTTCCCAGAAACACAACCACATTGCTCGCAAAGCGCAGCCTCAGCTAGCAGTCCGGGCTCCCAGCCCCGCCTCCTCGTCAGGCACAGAGAGGCCCAGACACGGAGACCCTGCATGCCCACTCAGGGAGAGCAAGTCCCCGGACTGGGTTCCAAGGCACTCGCTGTGACAAGGCTCAAGCATCCCAGGAGGAAACGAACCCAGTGTCTCCCCTCTCTTTGCTTCCCTTTCTCTGGTCCCTCTGGAGATTTCTTTTTGTCCTGGTGCTGGCCCTGAGGTCCAGGTGGGAGCCTGTGTCTAGTGGGAGGGGAGCCCAGCAGCCGGGAGAGTCACCCCCAGGCACCTCTAGTGAACAGAACCACCTTCACCCAGCTGCTCAGTTACAAACGGGCTCAGATCATGACTTCTCACCGCAGGCCTCAGACCACTACACGACCGGTTACTTCACCCAAGGAGTGGACGGCAAAACCTTGGACTTCCGGCCTCACCAAAAGTCAGAAGTGCAGAGAGAGGGATTAGTTCGTTCCACAAATATCTGAGTGCCCATTCTGTGTCGGGAATTGTGCTGGGTGCCAGAGATGGCGCAAAGGTCAGAGATCAAGAAGAGCAGAGGCCTGCTCTCACAGCTTAGAGATGGACAGAGGGAGGAAGAAAGGGGCTGTGAAAGCCCGAGCAAAGGAAGCAGACATGGGGTGCACGAGAGGTCCGGCCAGAGAGCATCCGCGGTGAGAGCGGGAGGCGGGCCTGTGCTGGCGGGGCTGCGTGGGGGAGGGGCGGCCGGCCGAGGCCAGCTACTGGCTCCCGTCCAGGGGCATCTGCCCACAGCTCATATTTTTCTGTCCTGTGACAGCTAAATGAAGAGAAAGCTAACTTTACAACCACCCACTTCACACATAATGAATATGAATGGGCATCCCGGAGCCTGTTCCGGGGGATTATCTGTGAGCTGACGGCTTCTCCCACTGACTGGGCCATCCCCGTCTGTCCCCTGGCAGGGACTCGGCAGCCCTTCCACCTGCTTCCCATTAGCCGTCCTCCCGTCCTCCTCCTCCCCCCCTCGTCTTGGGCTTCTCGCTGCTGAGACATAGCCCCCAGCTCTCCAGGTGCCCCTGCTCCCAGCCTCACTCCAGGGGCGACCTCAGCCAAGGGCCTTATTTCCCCAAGGTTGGGGCTCTAATCACCCCCTGGAAAAAGAAAGGGTGGCCCCACCTGCAACCCCCACGTTAAGTTGCTAGGCTTGGTCTCCCTTTACTAATACTCCTCTCTGCCCGAGAGAAGATTCCAGAGACCTTAATCTTGGTGCTTAATCATGCAGGCGCATGGACACTAGGCCTAGACTGAAGGGTTCTAGCAGCGGGTCCTCCAGGATAGGCTTCCAGCCCTAGCCTGCCATTGGGAAATGCTTCTCGTCCGGGACATTCAGTCTTCCTCCCCTGCCACCCCCAGCCAGTTACATATTAACCTGAATTATAAGCCGGAAGTGCAGATCCTCCGCGGCCCTAGCCAGCAGCGTGCAGGTTACAGGAACTGGGCATGACCTGTGTCCAGCAGAGGGAAGATCGCTTCAGCCCTGCGCCAGCCTCATGCTACCATTTCCACCGGGTAGACTGGAACACAAAGTATGTACTCTCAGAACCCTTTGTTCCTAATGCTGGAGCCCCGCCCTTCCCCAACAGCGACCAACACCCCCCCTTCCAAGACCGTGCTGGCTTGGGACCTGCGTGGCCCTACAGGCTATCTGTCTTAGCACCGACCACGATCCTTGCTTCTATGCCCGCCTGTGTAACCAACCATGAGTTGGTCAAGAGAAGTGAGGATGGTGTCCTATTCATCTGGACACCCAGGCACCTAAAATGGGGCCTAGCCCCAATCAAAACTTCAAGGCAGAACGGCAGGGTTGCTACTTAAGTGCCTGACTCTTAAGAGGCCTCTGTGTTTAGAGCAGTGAGCTGGGGATGGGGACAGGCCTAAGCCATGGTTCTGGTCCTTGATGTGTGTGGGGGGTCCCGTTCTAGGGGACACAGGAAATGGATGCAAATTCATAGGTCAGAGTTGGAAGGAATTAGCAATAGCAAGAATAGCTGCCATTTACTAGTCGCATTGTCAGTGCAGTATGTACGTCCATTACCCATTTTGATTTAACCCTCAGTCACCTTGAAGGTGTTGAACCAAATTTAAACAGATGAGTCAACTGAGGTTTAGAGCCTGATGAAGATCCCTCAGTGAGTAAAAGTCAGAGCCTGCACCGAGTCAGGGCCGTCTCACTCCCAAGGGCATGGCCGCCTTGTCTGACAGCCAGTGGAGGCTGACACACCAAGCGCCGAGTGAATGGCCCAGCTACTGCTGCTCGAGCAGGCAGTCCTGGAAGCCAGCCTCCGGGACGCAGGCTCAGCAGGCCAGGCAGGGGAGGCACCACAAGTCCCTGGAATCCAGGAGACACTCAAACTCCAACTAAAGAGAGAAAAGCAGCGGTGATCGCCCCAAGTAACCTTCAGGAGAGCATATTCTGGGCACACCAGAGCCTAGGCCGAGGCCAAGCTTGGCATTAGGGCCTAAAGCAACGGAACCATGCTTGAGCAAATGCCGAGTACTGACCAAGGTGGATAAAGGAGACAGCGAAGGCGCTGGTGTGGCACTGGGGAGTAGTGATGATGACGAGAAAGAGGGTGGGGGTGGGACATGCGCTCTACAGACCTGAATCCGGACTCTGGTTCTCAGTATTTTGTGACCTTGGGCAGGTTCTTTACCCTTTCTGTGCCAGTTTTCTTATCAGCAAAATAAAGATTATATTAGTACTTTCCTTTTGGGGTTAAGTGTTAAGATATACAATGGTTGGCACATAGTAGGACTTGAGAGTCGTGGACTATGTGAAAGATGAAGCAGCTTTGAAGAAGCTATTGTGCCCAGTACCTATCTGGCACTCAGTAC
The DNA here is from genome assembly GCA_004024925.1 of Scalopus aquaticus. NCBI lineage: Eukaryota > Metazoa > Chordata > Mammalia > Eulipotyphla > Talpidae > Scalopus > Scalopus aquaticus. The sequence goes on along the minus strand of PVIJ01000965.1, from coordinate 190,608 downwards.
ATGGAAACTCTGGGTTAACAAGGGACGAGTCCCATTTTCAGGGTGATACAGCCAAGGGGTAATCCGTCCCTCGGTGGCCTAAAGGTGCGCTGGACCCTGGTTAGTGACTATCCACATTTCACAGATGAGACAGAACACCCGAGCTGGCCACTTGCTTAGAAGGTGCTTTCGCACAAAGACCCGGATTCAAGCGGCCAACAGCCGCAAGCACACTCAGCGGCCTTGCTGAGGCGCCTCCCCGGCGCAGCGCTGGCAGTGCAGGGATTTCACTGCCAGGCTTCCGGGCCCTGCGCTTTGACATTCTGTGCTCTCCGCACAGGTCTAGATGGACAGATTGACAGATCTCTGCAAACCAAGGGTGGAAGTGGATCTCTGGTTAAGGGAAGCTTCAGGGGGGAGACTGGGAAAATAAAAAAAAGTAAAAGAAAGACAAAGCCTCAGGCTAATTCAGCAAGCAAAGCTGCCTGGCGGGGTAAGATCGTCAAAGTCCATCTACCCAAGAAATCTCAAGGCGAATGTTTCCTACCGGTCCTGACAAGAAACATCAGAAAATCCATAACCGCAAATGAATTATGTGATATCCCCCGTCAGAGGCAAGTTACTTAGGGGCCAAAGGCCAGTCAGAGGGGCTTCCTGTCTCACAGGTTGTGACTCACCGCCGGCTCCCCCCGCTGGTCCCAAGCTCGCTGCCTGGCACACAAGGTTTATCCTGAAGTCCAGCTCCGGGCCCGGACTTGAGGCTCAGCGTGATCCAGAAGGCATTCACCCAAGGAACCAACAAAAGGGGGAATTTCCTCAGAATACATTTCCTTTGCAAGTTAAGACCCCTGGAGACTTAAGACCCCATCCACATGGCCTCTCAGTAAGAGAAGGCATCACGCAACTCTGAAAATGGAACACCCCCTTTTCTCAGTCTGAGCGCTAAGGTCCTCAGAGTGGCGCCTCAGGGTGGAGGTCGGTGGAGGCAGACATGGAAAGGGTCCTGAAGGCCAGGGCGCCTCTCGAAGGCCCAACCACAAAGGCTTTCCTCGCCTCTCCCGCAGCCGAAGGGGCTCCCGGGCCACCCAGCATTCCACTGGGACGACAGCTCCTGATCCTCTGCGTCCCAGGCTCTGGGCACCCAAGTTTCCTCAGTCCCAACCACCTGTCCCAGTAAGAGCCCAGAACGGGTGGCACCCTCCTTGCCTTACCCCACCCCTAGCACTGAAACTGGTTTGGCTGAGGCCAGATCGAGGTTAAGATCCAGCCAGACTTGGGGCTCCTCATGCAACTGTATCAAACTCACGGGTGCAGGGCAACTTGTCACGCCCGCAACCCAGGGCTTGAGCTGGGCTGGAGCCATCCAGACCGATGTGGGGAGAGCGCCCTCTGGGTGAGTACCACCCCAGTGTCTCCCCCTCAGGTAGGAAGGCAGGGCAACTTGGCAGGGACAAGTGGATGACCTAACAATGCTGGCAAGAAAACCCCCCTCTGGACCTGGACAAGCTATTCTAAGGCTGTATTTCTTGCAGGAAAGGCAATGAGACTAGTTTTTGCTTCCTTTTAATGTAAACTGAATACACAAACACATTAAAAACCCCAGCATGACACAGAGAGTACACACAGAATATGTATAGATATTTATAGACCCTTGCAAACCAAGAGGAAAATGGCACCTCTGGCTGAGGGAAGCTTCTCTTCCTACCCCAACCCTGGCCAAAACCAAAGTGCTGAGGCAGCTGTAGGAGACTCGGCAGTTGCTTCTGGATGAGACTCAGCAGGAGACTGGAATGACATCAGAAACCCCCCAAAGCAAAACCAAGATGCCGACTTTCTGGCCCTGGTCCCAGTCCTCAGCCATCCTCATCAAACCGATACACACGAGGGCTTGCACATCTGAGGGAGTCAGCGGGACCCCGACATTCAGGTGCAACGGGCTCCCCTCCATCCCAGCTCTCCCCAACCTTGGGCTGACTGGGAAATGAGCTGCAACGACCACGTCCAAGAGAAGAGGGTGGGGAGAGTGAAAGAAGAGAGGTCCCCAAGCAGACAGGTGACTGCTCCTGAGCAGGAAGAGCTGGGACTCAACAAGAGGCCGAATCTGGACTCACCCATGGGCCGGGTGGCTACAGAGGGCACAGTGGGGCTGTGCTGCCACCTGGAGGGAGATGGGGGCACTGCAGCAGTGAACCAGAACGGTCCCTGGGAACCATGTCCCTTCTTTCTTTTTCAGTCCCCTGCCCAGGAGCCTCATTGCAGCAGCTCTTCCCAGGAAATGGGCTTAGAGAAGACCTCCCTTTCTAACCAGAGGTCATAGTTCATCTGGAAGTCCTCGGGGAGGTCGACCCGCTGCCCCAGGACGCTCTGCAGGCAGTTGTCCACTGGCAGGAAGTCAGGGTTGCTGTGGGTCCGGTCGTAGCGCCGGGCGTTGAAGCGTTCAATGTTGGCACGGAGGGCACACTCCTCTGCCTGGAAATCCCAAGGTCGGGCATCGAGATCTGGGTCAAAGCAGAAGATGTGGCTTGGAGTCAAGCCCTGAGGCGCCAGCCCCTGGGGTCACTGCAGCTCAGGGCCAGGCTGCCCAGCAGCAGAAACCCCAAGTCCTGCCGTCTCAGGAAGACTGGGCTCCTCCCTAGACACAAGTCAGACCCAGGGAGAAAGCGTACTCTCGCGCGGGGCAGCCGCATGGTCTCCCTGGCTCTCTGGGATCGGAGCCAGGAGCCGTTCACTCGCTCTCGTTCCCGCAGCGCCCCTCCCAGGCAGTGACCAGCTGGCCCACACGCTCACGAGCGCCGCAGTGCAGAGCCGTCACTGGCCACGTGCCGTGGGCTGGGAACGTCACTGTGTGGCAGCACGCTTGGCACAGGGAGCGCCACTCGGCCCAGAGGGGAAAGGACAGCTGTGCGCACAGCAAGGGGTCAGAGGGCACGGGGGAGGCGTGCTGCCAGCGAACAGAACTGGACAGGGCGGAGACGCACAGGCTGGGGGCTCTGTGCGCCCAGAACCTGGCGTGACGGAGGCCGAGCCGAGAGGCTGCACACATCCTGTTCTAAGAGTCTGGTTCTAGCTCTAAGGAGCGGTGGAAGCGACGAAGGTTTTCTCCCCATGAGGTAACACCAGCGGGTCTGCATTTTGCAAGATCACCAGGCAGTCTTGAGGCACTGGTGGCGGGGGAGACTGGAGGCAGGGAAGCCGCCGGGAGCTACAAAAACTCCAAGGCCCGTGTTGCGGTGAAAGAAGGGGCTAGAGGCTTGTGAAGCTCTCTAGAAAAGGAGCAACTTCAAGAGGCGTGTGAGAGAAATGGGGCAACCACACAGGCCAAGCCAAGCCTGAGCAGCTTCTCCAAGTCTTTCCCGGAGCTCCCATCCTGCTGCCCCACAGCAGGGCTGGGCTCTTCTGGCTTGTGGGACGGGAGTAAAGGCGGAGGGAAAGACGCCACGCCTCCCCACCCGCGCCGAGCTCACCGTTGCCGTACGCCCAGTCGTCGTTGAGCCGATGGCGCACCTTCTGGTAGATGGCGGACATGGTCTTCATGTTGCTCTTGCGCCACTGCCGCCCCAGGTACTTGGTCTGCACCTTGAGCAGCTTGAGCACGTAGAGCTGCATCATGGCCTGCTTCACTTTCAGGGCGCGCTTCAGGATGGGGGCGGACTTGAACACCACCAGCATCTGGGGCAGGCACGGGAGGTGAGCACGGAAAGAGACCCCCGGATCACCGCCCAGCTGCTGCACTGAGGCTATGGCCGGCGTCCAGCTGCACCCGCTCTCCCTGGACGCAGGTCCCCTGGAGCACGGGCCTTCCAGGGCTACAGCCAGGAGCATCCCAGGCAACCTGGGGTGGCTGGTCACCCTAAACACGGGTCACTCTGGGATCTGAAGAAGCTATGAACCCCCCCGCCCCCTGCCCAGAAATATTCTCAGTGAACACACAGACAATTTCAAAGAATTCATGGGTGGACCCGTCCGTGCCAACGGGACCACAGCCCAGGGTGAGAGAGACTCCCACGTGCTGGTTATGTTACCCACAGAGACTGCTGGCACCTCTCTCTTTTCCATCACCCAATTCAACCCCAGAGTCAGAATCTGCGCTTAAACACAGGTGTGGGAGTGGCCCCCTGCTCCGAGCGTCCAGCTTCAGGCCTCTGCCTCTACTGACTCACCATCGTCCTGGAATGCTTCCATTTTGTCAGCTTGTTCAAAATCCGAAGCAGATTGATACACGAAAAGAGGTTCCTCCAGCAAAACTGGTTATTGTCGCCAGCTTCCTACAGGGGAGACCAGGGACCATCAACCGTGATGGCCTCACACTGCCGGGCGGTTCTGAGACCCTCCCACGTGACCTCAGAACTGCGGGTCTATCCGTGCTGGCACCAGGAGTGTCTCCACGCAAAGTGGCCCCATCCCAACTAAGGGGGCATGGGGGCTGGGTGGGAAGAGAGGGAGGGTGCCCTAGAATTTTCCTAAGGGAAACACGGAGCACGACACTGGGAACTGTGGCTCCGCCCCAGAGTTCCACAGCAGAGAGAGGGAAGCTCCTTTCCCAGTGAGCCTTGGGCCAGCAGCCCTTGAAGATGACAAGCGAATGCCTATATTCAACTCCGTCCACACTGCAAGGTCCCTCCGCCTGGCCCTTCTAGGCCATGACAGAACTCAGGAAGCCAGCCACGCAGTGGCCTCTCTGGGAAGACTGGGAGGGAGACAGGCTCTGCGCCACCCACCCTCCAGCCAAAGGGACTCTGGGCAGAGCCGCCACTCACCAGGCTCTCGGCAGTCAGCTCCGGCAGCTCATGCACCACGCAGTGAGGATAATCCAGGACAGAAATGCTGCAGGGGGCAACAGCACCCAGGCACCCGCCATAAGCAAAGGCGGGCGGACTGGTGGAGCAGCTGTGACAGCTCACCCTGGGGGGCGTCACTGAGGAGCAAGCAGTCAGTACAGCTGGCACCGGCGGGGCTCGGGCTGGGGCAGGGGTGGGGTTAACAGTCAGCATTATGGTGTTTGTGGCCAAAAAAGCATGGGACCATGAGGACAAGACTGGAGCCCAGGATGGGACTAAGTCGCCTGCACTAGACTAGCTAGACTCAGACTTGGCACAGCGCGTACCACAGGCCGGGACCGTGTCGTTCATCTTTGTGGCCTGATGCTGACAGTGCTGGCCTGTAGGTGCTGACGGGGCTCAAGGAAGAAGCCAGATGGGAGCCCTGCCGTGTGGCCATACCCACCCCTTCCTGATCCCCGATGCTTATCACCTGTTCTTGGCAGTGATGTAGGACATGATGTTTTGATTGAAGAACTTGAGGATCAAAGGGATGCAGTTGGCAAACACCAGGTGCTGGGCCATGTATTCAAACTGAAACCAACAGAAAAAACCAAGTATGGCCCTTGGGATGTGACCCTCTCTTGTCCAGTGAGGAAGGCTTTGGTCAGAGGCCTGCCTGAGAACGCCCGCGCAGCAGTCAAGGACGCGAACGCCAAGGCCTGGGCCCTCACCCGCGCGCTCAGGAAGGCAGGCCCCGAGGTACCTGGTAGATGTGGTTCAGCTTAAAGTGCTTGAGCAGCAGCAGCAGAACAGCAGAGATGGCCTTCACGATGACCTCTTTGTGGCGGTTCACATCCACCCCCAGCTTCATGCTCTGCAACACGGTGGTGCTGCAAACAATCACCAGGGTGAGCTCGCACACACCTCCTGCATCACAGCAGGGAGCTCACAGCAGAGACGGATTCCTGAGCCTTCTCTGGGCAAAGGTTCCCACCTCACCAACTACCCCCTGGACACCTGAAGCCAGGCCCAGGGTTCCTTCACGCCCTCTCCCAAGCAGTCTAGCTCAGCACAGTTCTCCCCATTACATCCCAAACACATTCTTAGTCTACTTCTTACCTTCCCCGACAGAAATGAACTTCTCCTATATGAGACCTCCCCTAAGCTTCTGCCACCCTATGAACTCGCGATTCTCATAGTGTGTGCATGGCAGACCAGTACACTGAGGTGTTTCATGTGATGGAGAAAAGATGTTTTTGAAGTCAGATAAATTTAGGAAGCATTGAGCTAAATCAGTTTCTTAATTCAGGACTTAGGACTCCTCGCTGTAAATATTTAAAAGAGGAAAGATAATATTTGGCTGTGAACCCCTTTTCCAAGGGCTTTAGATGGCCTAGAGCTCTGTGACAGCTCTTTGGTATCAGTCAGTCCCATCTCCCCCCTCACCTGGCTGTCTGTCACACCCAGTCTCAAGGGGCCCGTCCCCAGGGAGCGGGGTGGTGCTGGCAGGCAGGCGGGCGGGCAGAAGGCTCAGGTCAAGACCTAGGTCCTTCTCCAAGCAGGTCACGGTCTGTTTGTGCTCTCATCAAAGAGCTGACTCAATGCTCCAGGGAGGGAGAAACCTTAGGGAATTTACTATCACCCTAGAATTCATAAATACTCTGTGCACTAATTCACGGGAACAGGAGAATCCACACCCAGCTCAGGTTCAGCTGTTGGCTGGCAGACTGGGAGCTAAGCGGACGCATCCCGGATACCCCCATAAACAGCTTTTGGCCCAACCATCTTGCTGAGGAGGAAATGAGTTTCCCCAGTTCACTCAGGTATTCATTCAGTAAATTTTACACCAGAATCCAGGCCAGGTGGACTGTCCTCCCCAGTAAACCTAATATTTAATCCAATGTATTTTCTTTCCTCTGGGCCAGAAATACCCTAAACGGAACCTGCAGAGTTGGTTCGCCAGAAAAGAGCCACCAACCCAGCAAACAGCGGGACAAAGGAAAACGCGCCCACTCCCCCTCTATCCCGCCGTCCGGACCTGCCCACTCACAGGAAGGGTACTCACGGCATCTCCTCGGGCAGCACATCTGCGAGGATGTTGATGGAGTCTGTTTTGGCTTTTGAGGTGGGAGCGGCAGCCAGCAGGATCTTTAGCAGCGCGATCTGGAGACGAGCAGGGCGCACGCACGCAGCTGAGTGCCGGGAGCAGCACCCGCCAGGGAGGCGGGCCCCCTGCAGTGCTCGGCAGCAGGGTGGGGGGGCCTGCCAGGGCAGCGGGCAGGCGAGGCCATCACAGGTACCCACTGACAGCACCAGGGTCCCGGACACAGAGCACTCACCATGTACTGCGGCAGACTGGGGAGCAAACCTTGGTAGAGGGTTTCTGCGGGCACTTGTTCGACTTCCTCTTCTCCCTTTTAGCACAAGAGGCACAGACTGAAAAGCCCAGTCCAGACAAACATCTCCTGGGCCAGCTTACTCGCCGGCTGGAGGAGTCTGTAAATACCAATACACATATCTACCTCTCACTGCTGATGACCAGAGCAAACACACTTTGCTTACAGCAACTTAGTTATTCCTCATGCAACCCTGTCCTAAGAAGGTACTAGTACTGACCTCATTTTCCGGGTGAGGAAATTAAAGCCAAAGAAACACCTCAACTCGCCTCAAACTTGCCTACATCGCTGCCCACTAGGCGGTGGGGGGACAGCGGCAGGTGACTGGCCCGGTCTAAGCCCTGACCTTCTGCACTAGACACACGGCACCCCACATCAGGAATTCAACAGGGAACCTCTTGGCTGCATGGCCTGGGGCAGCTGGGGCCTTGGCCAGAACCGTGCCTGAGAACAGTGAGGGCCCCTGCGGCTGAGGAGGCACCAACTCACCCCCGAGAGCGGAGAGCGGAGGTACTCCTCCTCCATCTGCGCCTGGACCTCTGCAATCGACGTGTACTTGTGCTGGAGACAGAAGGGCAAGAAGGCGCTGGGCAAAACCGCTCTCATTCTCCGGTCAAACTCCCCACAGCTGGCAAACACCCCACACAACTTCCTCAATCACCATCTTCTCAGAAGGCTCAGTCACCACGAAGATCCCTAACTAAAACTCCAAACCTAAAATATAACTCTAAGTGAGGCCTACCGTTCAAAACTAGTGTAAAAAGCAGGTTAGAGAAAAGCAAATTAGAGGCAATGAAGGGACTTTCAGAAGACTATAATGAAATGATGAAAACTATGAAGAATAAAATCAAGTACTCAATTACTAGGACTCAAGTACTCACCAAGCAGAGAGACCACTTAGCACTACAAATTCAAAAAACCTACTTCAAAACCATCAACAGCTACACTCCACATAGTGGTTGGGGGAGATGCCTCCCCTCCCCATCCCCACGCTCAATTTTCCTCTACAAGGAGGTACAAGCATATGCGAAACGTTCCTGGCCTCTCTCCACCCTCTCACACAGCCCTGCCCCACTGACTGGTGAGCACTGGAGGAGGAGCAGGACATTCTTAGCCCAGCCTCCTTCCCTCTTCCCTCTGGAAGAAACAAGACTGTGCTCTCCCTGCCCCCCACCGGGCACAGCAGGATGCCGGCACCACCAGGGACTGGGGAGGTGAGTCCACCCAAATCAGGAGGTGAGGTGTTAGGACACCTCCCCTCCAGTCACTGTGAGCAATAAAGCTGGCGTTTCAATCTGTCCTCCTGTATCTCCAACTGCCTCAGAACCTGAGCAAGGGAAAGGGAGGGCTACTTACTGGCTCCCTCAAAACTCTGTCATGCAGCATAATCTTTAATAACCCCCAGCCCCCAACAAAAGCTCAGCTGAAACAAGGAAATCTTATGAAGGACTGTTTTAATGGCCACAGTCCACCCTCCTCCATCCCAGGTTCCTTTGGGCAGACAAATCTAAAAGGCTTCTCCCAAGGTTGCCGGTCTCATTTCACTCACCTAGGAAAGTAGGCCAAAAGCTCAAAGCCACCTACCTGTTTCAGAGTCTTGATGCTTTCGTGGATTGGCCTGGGCAGGCCTACCACAGTGTTCGTGTCACTGGAGGAAAAAGAGGCCCCGTGTTAAGTGTGGCCAGCCATTCACCTGGCCTCCAAACGCCACAGGCTGGAGAGTGACCTTCTCCCTACTCTCCTCCACAGGAACTTGGATGGCCCTCACCTGCCCAGGGTGTAGCCGATAAACTTGCTGCGGCTGGACTCGAGGAACATCTCAATGTCTTTCTCTCTGGAAAGAGAGAGAAAAGAAATAAAAACAGCAAGGTTTTTAGTAAGTGTCATTTTTACTAAGAGTCAGGTTAATAAAACACAGAATATCCAGTAATGGTGAAACCAGAAGAAAAAGCCTTCCACAATATGTGTTTTCTTTTTGTGAATAAAGAAAAAAAAGCTAAACTCTTCAGATTATTCAATGTTCTTCATAATGTTGTTGGGTCAATAACCTGAAAATACATAATGTATAACTACTTTACTCGTACAATTAAAGTGATATAGCAAACTTGAAAGCATAATTTATTTGAGTACTAACACGTTTGTCAACAGAACTTCTCAAATATTTATAATTTTTCCAAGTACAGCTATCAGCTACTGATTTCTGTTACAGGCGGCACATTTTCTTGGCTCACACTATCAGTCTATCCCGTGCCTCCCGATGACCCGTGTTTGCCTTCCGACCGCTATGCAATGAGAAGTGGGGCCGGGCCCAAGAAAGCGACTGCTATGTTCCGCCACATGTTAGTCTATTGAGCTGGTGCCTTTTCAGACAGACCATTTCAGGCACCACGTCCAGGGACCTTTCCACCCACTGATTCACACACACAGACCTGAACCATCTGAATTAAGGCTCTAAAGAAACGCTTCCATAGTCTATACTGTTTCCGTAAAAAACCGTCAACGACCCCAGGTGGGGGAGATGGGTTTGCATAAGTGTCCTTGGTTTTAACTTTCCCGTCCCCTTCACAAGCGTCATGCTTCAACAAGAGCTGACCCAAGACGCACACAAGAGCCCCTCTGCGAAAGCCATGGGGTGCGCACCCTGAGGCCCGGCGTGGAGGTCAGTCCCACTCTGCAGAGGGCCTCAGGTGGTGACTCTGGTTTCAGGAGCAAAGAACATTCTGGAGTCTGTCTGAGACTTACCTGACCTTGGGAGCCCACGGAAGTCCCTTTGGGCAGGTCAGCCTGTCAGTCTGGGGGTGCTGTAGTGGGGGAGGCATCACCTCATCCCGCTCAAGGGGGAACGCCTCCCCCTCCAGACTGTTGTCGTCGTCATTCTCCTCCTCCTCTTCTCGAGAGTCATCAGCTTTGTAGGGATCGCGCTCGTTGAAGGCATCCAAGTTGTCCTGCTTTATCAGAGCCTGAGAATCAAGGGAAGGGAGAGCAAATGGTGAGAACCAACTGACGGAGCGCAAAAGCAAGGCTGGAGCGGCTACAAGATAGAAAGGCGCTGAGGAGACGGCCAAGAGCAGCAGAGAATCAAGTCTGGGTGCAACTGACATGCCTGCCCCAGTTCCTCGAAAGTGCCACATCCCAAGAACCCACTATAAACTTGGTTCATCCAGCAACCGCACCACTGCGTATGTGCGCCTTGAGATCCTCAGAAGTCGTGGGGCCCTCACCTTGAGCTCCCGACGGCCACGCTTCTGCTGCTGCTCAATCAGGTCTGAAGCGGACGCTGGCGGAGAGGCGGCCCTCATGTTGCGGATCACTTTGATGCTGTCTTCGGGGAGAGGAGGGAGGCCCAAGATGGCGCGCTTCTCAGCCTTCATGCTCTGCAGCTCCTCGAAGCCGCCCAGTGTGCACTGCAGCACACACAGGACGCAGCCTGGTCAACATGTCCACCAGCGGGGCCCTGGTCCTGGCTCAGGCTAGAAAGCAGCCATGACACCAGGCCCACACAATCCCGAACCGAGACTAAACCCACCCACGGGAGGCAACAGTGACATCAGCAGGGCGAGGGGGAAAAGCAGCAAGGGAAGAGAAGTGCACGCTGACTGAGCAGGCGCAGGTATATTTATCACATGCTTTTAAAATAAAGAAAAGGCAGACTGAAGAAACTAACCCTGCAGTTCCTAGAAAAACCAGTGAGGCACCTATGTTCTAAAAGCTGTCCATGGCAGTCTTTCAAAGTCAAACTGGAGATATATTTCAGACAATTTTTTAAAAAAAGCTTCATCTGAACATGGCCCAAAAGCCAACCCCAGTTGTGTTGAGCAGTATTAGGCCACTTAGTTTCACGCCTACTGAGCAATTCAGGTTTCCTCTCTGGCTTAGTGAGGCCTCATGAGGAACAGGATGTCTGGGCAAGATAAAAATGTGTAGACCGCTCCCAGCAGACCCTATGCTCACGGAGCTCTGACTCAGCAATCAGCCCATTCTGACGGAGTGTGAACCCAGGGGAGAGATGAGGCCCGACCCCAGCTCCACTCTGTCCCCGGTCGCTCTTCCTGGTAGGAAGGGGCTGATTTGACCAGGGCCTGGTTGCTGACACAGCCCAAAGAGCTGGTCAGCCCACCCTGGCAGCCCCTTCCTGGCTACAGTCAGGTTTCACATCACACCCTGTGGGAAATGGAGACTCAGCGTTCACTCTTGTTTCCTTCAAGTAGCATCCGACTTGGGGACCCCAAATACACCATCTCTTATTTTGCCTCAAGTGACTCTACAAATCTCAGGTTCAAGAGCAGCCTGTCCAGGGAGAAGGTGTCCTTCAGCTGCAGAAAACATCACCCAGGAACCAGGAGTCAACGATCAATTTTGATTCAAGGGCCAAGCCCTCTGTGGCTGCAGTGAGCCAGCCATGGCACTTTGTGCCATTTTCCAGGCAGCTTCTTTAGAATTTTTTTTAACCAAACCAGTTAGCTAACCCCTAGCACCCGAGTTCCCCTGTAAGGAGGGGCTCACCAACACTGTCTTCCAGAGAAGCAAGAGAACTTTCTTCATGGGGAAGTGAGGGGCGTGGCCGCTGCAAAATTTGGTCACCATCCCAAACAGCATGATGGCAAACGGCTCATTGTTATACAGTGGGGAGCCTGTAGGACACAAAGGATCAGACCACAGGAAGCACGGGCCCCGCCCAAAGCCCACCCTCCTCAGCTCCCAGGCTGGGCGCCTCAGGACAGGATCCCCAGAGTCCTACCCAGCTCAGCCCTGAAGGTCTGTCGCATGGTCCGCCACTCGGCCTTATCACCCTCGCACTCCTGGTGGACAGTCTCCACGATCAGGTACATGATGTTGAGCAGGACCCTGGGGACAAGTCAGCTCATAATGGAGCAGGATAGGGGGAGCCCCCGTGCCTTCCTCACATCCTAGCAAACATGAGACACCGGTGCACACAGGCTGGGCGGGGGGGGGGGGGGGGGGGGGGGGGGGGAGCGGGGGAGGGACCTGAAACCAGAGAGAACTCTGAGCCCACATGGCGCCCTCTTGGTGCCTCCTTCACTACCCTACGTGGCTGAAGTCAGGACAGATCTTACTCTCTTTTGCCCCTCCAATGTCTAGGAAAGTGCTCAAAGTAGATGCTTAATAAATGGCTGCTGGATGAAAGTATGAACGAGAATGGCCACGAGCATTTAGCTCTCTGGAATGAAAAACAGAGGTGGGAGTGGGCCGTGGAAGTGGGTGCTGAGAGAGAAAGGAGGGTCGGTGTGAGCACATGGACGGTGCTGCCCAGGACGGAGCGGAAAGGAAATCCCAGGACGGAGTGGAAAGCAGGGGTGAAGAGGGTGGAACTCAGGGACCCTAGCCACACCAATCTGAAAACTTCCAAATTCACAGAGACAGATGCTACTCCCCACGAAGATGGAAAGGTGATCTTCTTTAGTAGCTGCTATTGTTTCCTGTGCAGTCACAGACTATCACAAAGGTGTCGGGACTAACCCCGAAGAATGGGGGTCAAGGTGTGCGAGAGAAGGCGGGACCCAAAGAGCCACAGTGAGTTTGCAAACATAAAATGCCCCGACACTAACTTCTCAGGAGCAGTGCGGGCAGGAAGCCATACTTCACGGTGGCCCTCAGTGGCCTGACCCTGGACTGCCTCTGGGAGTCTCAATCCTGAGCCCCACGTAGTGAGAGCCCTCAGCAGAGCCAACTCTTCACACGCTAAGACGCCACACTGCAGTTCGGTGTGCAGTGTGCACAGGAGCCACCCCCAGGGAGGAAATTCAAAGACACCCTCCCATGCCTGCTCGGCTCCCGCTCTGGCTCAAGCTCAGGGAGCCCAGGCTTGCAGCTCGCCTCACCTCAGGTCTGTGCTGTCGGCCAGGGAGATGGCGGGCTTCCTCACCGCGCTGCTGCAGGCAGCACTGTTGCTGCAGGAGAAAGCTGAGAGTCAGCGCCTGCCCTCAGGCGGGAGGGTGTGGACTGCCCTTAAGAGTGCTGCCAGAGCGCACGGGGTGTGAGCTTAGACTGCACCAGTGGCCACAGGACCCAGGGGTTAAGAATTCAGGCCCCAGATAGACCACCAAGGTTGGAATCCTGGCTCCAGCACTTGCTAGTCATAGGGCCTTGGGCAAGGTACTTAACCGCTCTGGGCCTCCATTTCCTTATCTGCAGAATGGGGCTGGTAATATTATCTGTGTCATGAACATGGACTAGCACACGCAATGTCCTTCGAACAATGCCTGAGCACATTCTCAGTTATTACTGACGCTTATCCGCTGACGAGCAATAGCTGACCCGTTCACCGGAGAAAGGACTAGTGGTGACACGGGATAGAGCAGGCTTTGGCTGAGCCCGTACGTCAGACTTGTGCCTGGTGTCCTGCAGCGGGGTAACCTGCAGTGCAACACAGCAGAGTCTGCGAGTCCAAAAAAGTTCAAAGTGAGGCACTTCCTTCTGAGGGGCACCATATGCCTGGGCGGGACTTGCGCCATCCAGTGTGACATCCCTGGGGTTAGCAAGCTGCTAACTTCAACTCCCCAATTATTCAACCTAATTGGTCAGCACATGACCTGGGCGCAAACTCATGTTGCCCATTTAACCCGCTAACCAGTTGGTTCTGCAAGTTCGGGCCCGGCCCCCTGGGCCCCCTCAGAAGAACTTACTCTATCTCCATGTTCAGAAGCTCCACCAACGCATTGAACGTGCCCACCTCCAGGAGCAGGAAGCCGTTGTAGCGCATCCAGGACTGCACCTCTGCCTCAGAGCTACACTCCCCGAAAGTGCCTGCAAACACAAGGGGCACCCATGGAGCCCCTCCCCGTCACCAGAGCAGGTGCGGAGGGCCCCTGAGGGGTCCGCTCTGTACCTTGGGCAACGTAGAGAATTGCTCGAGCCACCTTGAGCCTCTTCTCCCTGGCAGTGACTTCCAAGCCGTCCAGCAACCTCATGGCATGGGTACGGTGATGGTTGGTGTCCAGCTCAGTCCACTTCTTGTCTGTCACTGCAGGACAAAAAAGCAGTGACACTGAGTTCCTCAAAACCCCTCCTAACGGAATGGACACCATACCGTACTAACCTATCAAATCCAGAACTGCCACAGTGCAGAAAGCTCAGAAAGATGTTACTCTCTATATAGGGGTAAGGTCACACTGCTATCCTATGAATTTGAGTGTCCAGAACAAAACTGCTATTTTGGGGTACAATTTTAATAACAGCTTTTATCCCCAACACATTCTGAAAAGCTACCACCAGAGTACCCCCCACCCACTGTAAATGTCACATTTACAATCACGGTTCTGCAGGTTTCTCAGGCTGCTCCAGGAGAGCTTAGCGCATTCAGATGACTAAGAGCGACTCTGCAACTCTCGTGATGCAGACTGAAAAGGAACCCAGAGGTGGGAGGAATCATCTCACCGTGGATCCGGAAGTCCTCCTCAAAGCATTTTCGATTCATCAGGAATTCTGGCCCTTCGGTGTAGCTGTAAAGCTCTGTCAAGGACAAAGTCTCCTCACTGTCAGTTCCCTCCACAGCCGGTCTCACATGCAGCAGAGAAGGGCCCAACTCTTCCCGGGTCACAGCAATGTCTGGGGCAAGCCATGGATTTACTAAGGGGTACTAGGGCTATGATGCACACCACTCGATGCCAATGAACCCCACCAAGCCCTGCCAGAGGCTGAGCACCACGTGAATAGTTGTCTCTCAAGCGGCTACCTCCCGAATAGGAGCCGTGCTGCGGCGGCCTGGGAAGCAGCTCAGGCTGCCCTCACACTCCACACGCGCCACAGTGGCAGCAACAGACGCAGACAGTTGCGAGCACACTTGCTGGCGTTCCTGCTCAAGGACAGATGACTATCAGGGGGAGGTATGTGGCCAGAGTTATGAGACACGCAGCTTGAATCCAAGAATTAACGTGTTCTCTCTACATCATTACTAGGACAAACTCGAGGGAGATAAATGAACTCCACGATGACATTCACTCTCAAGTTCTTAAAGACCAATAAGGAAAAAAGCACCCCAAGTGATATGAAGGTTTGTATTTGTCTTATGGTCTTTACCAGAGAGCTCTGCAGCCCACTTGTCTGTGTCAGCATATTCAAACTCGAGGTCTGGCGACTCAGAATAGCCCTGTTGAGAAAAGGAGACGGAGAGATCGCTGCAAGCGTTCTCCAAGGAAGAAACACGGGCTTCCCGAGACACTGCCATGTTCTGGGCCGCCACCTTCACTCCTGAGGTTGCACCAGTGTTTTTATCTCCTGAGCTAGCTCAGGTCTTCTGATTAAGCCTTCTCAGAGCACCTTACACTTTTCCTTCAGAGCACTCCTCATAATTTAAATTATATGCTGGCACGTGTAATTTGGACAGCATCTGCCTCTTCACAAGGCTGGAAGTTCTTCAAAAGCAGAACTTTTGCTCACCAACAACTTCATGATGCCCAGCACAGTACTTGGCATGGATAAGCAAATGAATGAATAATTTATTCTCAACTAAATACTTGTTGAATGCATGAACACACAGTTTCTACATAGTCAATGTAGTGTGTGATCCTTTCACATGGTGCGAAGATTCCGGAAGCCTCACTTCTTTTTGGCTAGTGAGCTATCAATAGCTCAGGACAAAACGAGCACTGACACCCTCAGCTTTCTGCCCTTCTCTCAGATTTCAGAGAGAATTGGCAGATGGGCAGGCAGCAGAACAGAACGGCTTCCCTCCCACACAGAGAGGCTGTGACAAAGAGAATCTTTATACTGCTGGGGATAGGTGATCACTGAGAACACACCACCTTGGAAGCCCTGAATTGGGAAGAGACACGGGAAGACACAGGTAAAGGCCTTAGGTTTAATTACAGTCTACTTGGGAAGACAAAGAGCCCCCACAGAAGGACATGGCATGAGTACACACCCAAACCGAGCAACAGGAAACTCTACACTTTATTCACAGGCAACAGAAAGTACAATTTCACAAGCTGCCAGCTTCAGTTTCTTCGTTTGTGGAAGGGGGGGGGGGTCGGGGGCGGTGGTTAGCTGGGTGAGAGAATCTACAGTGAGAGTTTTTAAGGACTCCTCAGAATTATGTAGCACACGGTGGGCTCTATACAGCTTCCCTGTCCTCCACGTTCGGGCTCCCAGCCTACAGGTTTCATCTAGGACTAAAGGCAGAGCTGAGCAAGCATCAGCATCTCTAAGAAAAGCAATCTAGACAGGTGCCTCAGCTGAAATGCGTTCCAGCACTGACCTTCCCAGGGTTGCGTTTATATGCAAATTGAAGGGTAGAAAGAAATTTAAATACATCAAAGGTTATTTATTTGACCATTCATGGTGACTCAGGAACACTTAAAACCATTTTTAAGCTGTATGCCCTCTTAGCATGAAGGTGGGCTCACCCTCAAAAGCGACGTAATCCTCCACACCTGAAAAAATAATTTCGTCCTCATCGTTGATGGCCCATCGCCCACCAGAAAGGGTTCCAAAAAGTGAGCTTTGTTACTTTTTCAGACAATTCACTCCGAGTTCAAAATACATCTGTTTTCAACTTGTCAGATTCTAATCAAAGGTTTGTACTTGCCAACAAAAACCAAAAGCTTGATTTCACATATCTAAAGATGGTATATTACTCTTGGGAACGACTTGGTACACTTATGCCTGGACAAGGAGGAATAGCCTCTCATCAAGCCCCTGGCAGCTGATTCCTGCAGAGCTGACTCAGGTAAAGAGACCTCCTAGTAAGTGATCTGGGAACCTGCTGATTAAGACGCCCTAAAAGGCGGCTGCGACGTGTGTGGCTTCATTCATGAATTCTACAATGGGAGGGAGTGGGAGGAATCCTTTAACTCCTGGTGAAGAGACTAGTCAGTTCCAGACGACGGTGTCTCTGTTGGTGGGACCAACAGCCGACTAGCATGAGAGGGGGGAATGCTATGACCTAACTACACTTAAATACATATTTCGGATGAGACGCAATGGACTCCCCAAACACCTGACACTGTCAAACGCCAGCAGGAACCAGCAGTGGCTAAGGTCAAAGTGAACAGGGAACGTCCCCCCCACCCCACCCCCGCACCTACACTCGCCACCTCTGAGCGCGGGGTACAATTAGTGATAATTAGCCTCGTCCGGCTTGGAACTGCCTTCCAAACACTCGCCAGTCCCTTCCCAGCCCGCACGCGCCGTCCACCGCGCAGCGCAACCCGCAGGACCAGAGCCCGGAGAGGATTAGGGGTCCTGGGCACAACTCCCCGGTCCCCCCCGCCTCGGGCACAAGCAGACCTCACGGTCTTCACCCCCAACCCAGTCGGGGTACGGTTCTCCAGGGGCTGAGGCCGAACCCACAGCGCTGGCCCTAGAGAAGCAAGCGAGCAGACGCCGGCCCCGGGAGGTGCTCCGAGGTGGAGCCCTGGGAGGGAGCGCCGACTTCACGACCCCAGCCCCAGGGAGCCAGCTTTGCTTCCTGCCGGGCCCTGCCGAACGCTCCCGAAAGCCCAGCCTGGATCCGAGGGCCGGCCGCGGACCCCGGGGCTAGCCTCGCCCCCCAGGGCTCCTAACCTCCGAGTCTTTGCGCTGGTTGCGGTTGAACTCTCGAGCTTTGCCCCCGGGCAGGAGGCCCCCGCCGGCCCGCGGTGCCCCGGGAGGAGGCTGTGCAGTTGCTGGCGGCGGAGGCGGCGGCGGCTGGGGCTGCTTGTTGTTCATGATCAGCGGGCCGGGGCCCCCGGCTGCCGGCTCCATCTTGGCTGCTCCACACCCCCGTTTCAATTCTCGGAGAGTAGCCTTGATGCAACTCTCGCGTGATTTCCTTCTTGAAACGCTCCCTGGCGGCCATGTTAAGTGTGGCAGCAAGTACCGGAAGCCATCTTGGCTGCTCAGAGCCTTAGGCGATTCCTTCCATCTGCTTGAAATGTTATTCTTCGCTGTGTTTTCGTTTCCACTGCTCTTGCTTAGATAGAAATACGAAGGAAGAGAATCAATGAGGAGATTGAGTCTTGCGTTTGGCGTTTACACACTGAAATGAATGTGCGAGAACTTTGGTGTTTTGAAAACAATCAAATCAGGGATACAGGGACCCAGATGCTCATCTGTGAATGTTTAGGGCCTCAGGAGTTGGTATCAGACCAAACTGGGCTCTGGCTTCTGGAAGCAGAGCTCAGCGCACTAAGGAGGTAGTTTTTCCGGGTTGGCTGGCTGCTCTCAGGAAGCACTGAGGAAGTCGTAGCACCTGCTGTTTGGGTCTTTGTTGAAGCCCAGGCTTAATATCTTCGACTGGAAGGCTCTTTCTGAGAAATGAGAACCATGGGAAACTGCTTGAAGATACTGTTGGGGACCCGCAAGGCAGCTCAGGAGAGGGTCACAAGGAGCCAGAAAGACTCCCTATGAGGCCTGTTTGGAGAGGTCCTGGGTTCAGAGAGGGTCCTTGGGTTAACTCTGGGAACCAAAGTTTCACCTGAGCTTTTTCAGCGGCCTGGGGCGAGTTTCTCCAGGGGACAGAGGCATTAATTATATCCAAAAGGGTGGGTTTATATTAAAAAGGGAGAGAAGACTAGAGGACACTTGCATAGACACAAGTGAGCAGAAAAGCTGCCCCTGAGAGGGACAGGCTTGCTAAAGAGAGAGGCCTGCATTGGCACAGGTTGGCAGAAGGGCAGCTGCCCCTTGTCTATGCAGAAGTCGTCTCTTAGGGAGGGGCTCATTCTTCTGTGGAGTTTTTAACTTTTGTTAACCTCATTACTCCTAGGATGTGACTAGGTTGATTTGTAAGAAGAAGTGATTCTCTACAACGGCCGTATCCCACCTCTGGTCTGTGCCTCCTGATGCTTTATGTAGTATCTGTACTTGCTATAGCAGATGGTGCCTAAGGGTTTTTCATTTCTATATCTGGTTTAACTACTGTTAATCACTTCTACTCCCACCTCCAGTTCTCAGCATTGCATGAGCCAGGTTTCTGGTCTTGTGATGCCTCCTTTCCAAGGCTGAACCTCAATCACCCAGAGTGTGGGGTCAGATCCTAGCTCTGCCTATCAACTGCTCAGTGACTTTAGAAAGATCCTTGACTTCCTCATGGTCCTGAGAATTTGTTTTAGGAGGATTCTGGACAGAATCCAGGAATCTACTTTTGGCCACTCTCACCTGTGGTTCTGATACTACAATCCTGGCTTGGGGCTGTTTTCTAGATGCAATATTGCCTAGTGTCAATCATGGACTCTGGAACCAGAGTGTCTGGGTTAATTCCAGCTGCACAATTTACAAGTCATGTACCTTTGGGCAAGTTACCCCACTCTCAGTTTCTCCATCTGTAAAGTGGAGATTGCAGTAGGACCCATCTCACAGGGTTAACATGAGGATTCAGCATTTAGAATGGAGTCAGTTACACAACAAATGCCATATGTGGTATTCATTATTCCAGAGCAATAAAAACCCTAGCCACATTTCTCAATTTCAAAACATTGTAAAATAAAATTTATTTTTAACAAAAAATTGGCAGCAAAATCTGATCTGAATGAATGGGAAGCTGTCCTTTATTCTGTGAATAGCCATAAACTTAACTGTTGAAATATGAACACATTTGATTATGGAATGCTACCCCATGTCCCCCTGGTAGGTATTATATAATATACTGTATATTTTAATATTTTCTAAAAATCTGAAATACTCTCACTTTCAAGACACAGGGTTTCAGATTATGGATCTATATTTTATTATCCTTTGTTGGCCAGAGAGCCTTTGTGAACCAGACAATGTGAGGAAACTTGCCATCTGGGGTTTGTGTGGAGAACCAAGTCACAGGCTGGGAGGATGAAGGAAAAAGATCCCAGGGTCAGACAAGTACATTATGGTCCTCAATCCAGAACAGGTCTTTTCAGAGGACATTTTAAAAATGTTAAGGACTACTGTGTAGGCAGAGATGTTATGTCAGCTTAAAAAATTAATATTCAAGGGCCTGCCTGATGGTGCAACGGATTGTCTCAGCCTATGAAGCTGTCCGCAGCCACTGCAGCACGAGTTCAATCCCCAGCCAGGGAGTTTCCGACATGGAGCAGCAGACCTCTCCTGTCTCGCCTGCTGCTTCTTTCAGAAGTGTACTTCAGTAGATCTGCCTATTCTGCTCCCCACTCCATCTCTGGTGAATCCTTTCACCACCCCACACCTCTGGCCTACACCCCAGTTCTTGTATGCATAAATAATCTTTAAAAAAATAAAAAATATTCAATTTATTAAAGTAACAAAAACATTCCTTAAACTTTAAAAGTTCATCATATAGATCTTATTATTGTATTTATAGATCTAGTAGATATTAATCACTTTTAAGGAAACTTTGAATATATAATTTATAAATAAACTGAACATTTCCAAATGCATTTATACATTTAGTATATTCGATTTCCTTTTTTTAGTATTTCAACTGGCAAAAAATGAAAATGAGATAAAAATACTATTCTTAAAATTTCCAACATATATATATTTATCTCTATATATATCAACAGAGATATATATAGATATATATAGCAACTTCAAATTATTACATCTAAACTAATTACACAATCACACTCTAAATTGAAATCACAAATTATATTGCCAATTAATTTTAAGTTGCTTTATCATTTTTATCAGTACTTATTCAAAATGTATATTGTTGCCTTTTGCAGTATATTGATCAGCCCAAATTACATTAACTTCCTCAAACTGTTTGCCTTACTCTAAAAGGAGTGACAAGTTAGTGAATAATTAACTAGAGAGGCACTATCTGTACATTTGGAAACTGGGAGATCCCAATTACAAAATTATTGCCACATTAAATAAGTCTTTGATAAGGGTGGGAAACAAATGAAACATGATACTCGCGACTACCAGAGTTCTTCATGGATCTTTGCTTCAGGGGGAAGATGCACAGGTCAGTCCAGTGACGCGGGCAGGATGAGCTGGTGAGGTACACATGTGCATTGTGGTTACTTTTTCAGTTGCAAATGGAGAATTTGCTAGTAGGGAGCTATTGGTCAGGTCTTCACTCCACTTCTGCTTTGTCAGTTTTATATTTCCTAACATCAAAGTGAATCCTGGCCAGGATGCAGGTGGATTTAGCATCTGCTACCTGGACTAATATTTTTTTGCTTGCATATTTTTCCCTTTCTACTGTCTTCATTCTGTTTCTGATCTCACATAGAAACTCTCTCTTCTTTCTTCATGAAATACAAATCAAATACCTTCCAACACATCATTCATTCCCTTGCACCTAATACGATCTTTATGCCTGGGGTCAGCAAACTTTCTGTTAAAAGACCAGATAGTAAATATTCTGGATTTTGTGGGCCATTTTATTGCAACTACTCAGCTTTGCCGTTGTGGCATGAAAGTGGCCACAGACATCACATAAATGAATGAATGTAGCTGTGTAAAAAACTTCCCTTAAGGACAGTGAAATTTGAATTTCATGTAATTTTCATGTGTCACAATATATTAGGTATGGTTTTAACAAACCATTAGAAATATGAAAAACATTCTTTGTGTGTGAGCTATACAAAAAGCACAGAGGGCCAGGTTTGGCTCATGGAGGATGACAGTTTGCTGACTCTTGTTCTAGCCCAGGGTTTCAAAACCAGTCAGCAAGTTAAGTACTCTATCAATACGTGTTTTACATTCTTTCAGAATTCACAAATTTATCTGGAATTTCACACGTTCAGAAAGCATTTGGCAGGTAAACCTTTGTTCAGGGAGCATTCTAGAATGGTTACACCACTTTGCACCCCCTCTTCCCCACCTTCCAGTTGAGTCACCCTGCTCTGTATTACTTTGGTGGGATTTACTGTCAGTGAGCTACTTTGTTTTGTGTAGACAAGTAAAATAACTGTTTTGTTCATTGATTTTCCTTTGCTAACCCAGTTTTTATCTTGATTGTTACAGTTTGGTCTAAGATGTTCCTGAACAGAGCAAATAAATTTAAAATTTTTTTTCCAATCCATTAAACCAAAGTTGGATTTTGTTTTCAGCCTTTTTATTTAGTTTTTTTAAATTCTGAAATAATCAAACTTAGATAAAAGTAGCAAGTATATTATAAATACTCTTCTTCTTGACCCACTTGAGAGTGCGCTAGTCACTGACTTGACCCATCGCTCCCAAATACCTTGGTGTTTATTTGTGACAAACAAGGACATTCCACATAACCACAGCTCCACCGTTTTACCTTCAGGGAATTAACACTGATGTTATTACCACCTAGTTCTTGGACTCCTTCCAAGTTTCATCAACTGTCCCAATGATATTCCTTATAACAAAGTGATCTAGTTCTCAATGTGTATTAGTGTCTTGGTTCTTTGGTCATTCTTTGACTTTGGCCAGCTTGGCACTTTGGAAGAGTATTGGTCAAGTTATTTTGTAAAACGTCCTTCATTTTGGAGTTGTCTGATATTTCCCCCCAGTTACATTCATGCTTTGTACCTTTGGCAGAAATATCACAGAAAGGACTGTGTTCTTAGGGCAGCCTATCAAGTGGTGGAGGATTTCAATCTCTCCCACCATTCCTGGTCACTTGATGGTGGCCTGCCAGGCCTCTCTACTTTAAAACTACTCTTTCCCTCATGTACTTAAGAAATATTACTGAGAGGTACTTTGAAACTACATACATTTCCCATTTTACATTAAACCGCTCATTCATTCATTCACTTCTATCAGTATATTTTGATGTATCAGTTCAGATTGGCCCAGATTTGTCCAGTTAAATCCTTAAAGTTGGTGCCTGTATCCTTTTGACAACCTCCTGGGTTTTTGAAGTTTCCATACTTTTAAGATTTGCAGGCTTTAGGTTCTCCCTGGTGGCATAGGGAATAAGTCTCAGCGCTTTCACCACTACGGCCTGAGTTCGAGCCCAGCCCAGGGAGCTAACCCACATATGGTGCAGCAGACCTCTCCTGTCTCTCCTGCTGCTTCCTTGGGAGTATATGTCAGTAAATTCACCTGTTCTGCTCCCCACTGTCTCTGGTAAATCCTCTCATCCCTTGTACCTCTGGCCTACACCCCAGTTCTTTTACGCAAAAAAAACCCTAAATTGCAGGCTTTAAATGGAATCTCCATTTAAATAGCAAACTGTACATAAAGCTATTATTGTTAAAACCAAATTGTACTTACTGTAACACTGTATACTTAATGCATCTTTGGTATAGAAAGACCAGAACATCAAATAGAAGAATTCAAATTGCCATTGGAATTCTGCCTAATTTCTTCTCTTGTTGCTGGTGTTAGGAAGTTTGTTTTGGCCTGGAAGTTTCTGAGGCTGTAGTTAGGGGTTGCTTATTTATTTGTCTTTGTTTGAGAGCCAGAATGGGGGCAGAGCTGTGATGCTTTTGGATTTGCAAGATTTGCTTGACTGAATGTTGGCTGAAGTTTTGCTGAAATACATAGTACAATTACTGGTGACTTCTTACAAGTGAGAGTCCTACTTGGAGATGATTCAGAAATTGTAGGCGGCCCTACATATTCAAGATGGCTTTAAAAGCTACAAGGACTTAGGCTGCAACACGTAACCCTCCGATGAAGACTGATTTTGTCTCTTTAGCCTTGTCTACCGTACCCAACTGGGGAAGTCCCTGAAGGAAGGGGGTACACGACTGCTTGTCGCTAATTTGGCTGTTTGCCAAACAATGCTCTTGCGCATTCATGGTCATGTACAAGTTTGCTTCCGAAGGTGCATTCTCAGCTACATCCTCACTGAATTGTGCACCTAAGGAAAAAGACTTGTCTTCCAGACCGTAACTGCCTTCCTGTTGCAAGCTGTGTGCAAAGTTCCATCCGGATGCACATCTTGATGTACCTCCTGAATTGTGCGTTCACTGTGGGCTTTGGTATGTCACAATTTTATTAGCATGGTCTGTGGGTCTGGGAGGGCTGTAGTACTTGAGGAGGAATTATTCTCTGGGATGTTTGGGTGAATTTATTGCCATAGGTACATCTTTCCTCTTTAGATCTTATGGTGACTAACTTACAAGTTAATGTTCTAGTAGTTGAATTTAAAAATCTTTTTAATTTATACTTTATATTCATCTTTACCCCTTATATATTTGATCACCATTCTCTGGCTCTGGACTGGCAAATACAGTTGTGTACCACACACGAACCACCTCCATAACCCTGAAGCAGCAGATGGACCATGTGCTAGAGGTCAGCCACTATCACTAATTTTTTGTTTGTGGGACATCTACAAGCATCTTCTGAGCCAAGAATAAAAGTGGGTCCATGGCGTTCAAAATGAATCAAAGGAGATTCTCTCCAAGGAGAACTTCAAGTCATTGTTTCCATGGCCATGATGGTGGTCATGGGCTGATGCGGTACTGTTTCTACCTGCTCCACCTCTGAGGTGGTCTTTTCCAAAACCCTTCTTGAGACCACATGAGTGGCACATATGGTCACACTCCACATTTTCAAAAGACGCATCCTCAGACAGAACCTCAAGCAAAAAGTCAACATCCTCAAGGTTACATGGTTAAAGATTGTCCGGATTATCTATGCAGGTCATTTTGGAGGACTCGGCTCCCAGGCAGGCCGACTTCTCCAAGGGGCTCCTCGAGCCACTTCACCCACATGGACACTCCATCGGAGCTATCCGATAGAGCACGTTCAAATGAAGAACCAGAGCTGAAATCTTTATGTAGTGAAATCATTAGTCCCATAAGTATGTTTTATAGATCCACTCCTGTCAGAGCTATCTATCCACTCATCGGTTTTACTGAAGGATATTTCATTTTCTTTGGAGTCTCAGATACATTCTGTGGTGGCACAATATCATGCTTTTCTTCTTTGAAACTTCGTGTAGTTATTCTAGTTCAGGAGGCAGTTTTCTATATCCATAAATAATTGCTGAAGTCTTCTCTTAAATCATTATTAGACAATGACAAATAAGGAAATGTTAGGTGTATTATTTTAGCATCGTGCTTAATGGGCTATTTTTAATTATCATTTGTAATTAGCACATGGTCCTTATCAGTAATTCTGTCCTTAACCAAGAGAACAGAGTAGCATCTTCCTCATCATCAACTGTGATAGCCCCAGAAAATGAAGTTGGCTAGCTTTTTATAGAGAGGGAGGAACCAACCTGTCCTACAATCCAAAGTGGAAGTGACATCTGGATCATTTGGTAAAGCCAAGTTCTTCCCACCAGCAGCACAAGGCTTGCTAAATCCATACCCCAAGTGATCATTTCCCTTGAGTACTTCTTACTGCCAGGAATTTCTTGTTGGCACACCTGACCTTAGGGCATTCTCATGGATGGTTCTCATAAGGTTTTGTAAGAGCTACAGGTCTACTGGAGGAGTGTGATCTGGTTATAGAGGAAGGTGGAAGAATTCTGTAAGATATAAAAAATTTTGTGACCCTTACCATTTTTCCACAAGATTTGCTATTGTCTAGGGATTGTGCTAAACTTTCTCCAGAGCAGCTTCTGGTGTTTGCTCTAGGCCTTTGTATGCCACCAGCAATTGGTCTCCATAAAATCCATTCAGCTGAACTACCTATCACATCCCTGCCCTACAGACCTGTGACAGCCAGCAAGGCCCTCATGGTCTGATGGAACACCAGAGTCCAGAGCCACTTCTGATGGATACACATGTGGGAGAAGACTAAAACTCACACAACTTTGGAGGCATTCTTTAAGGAAAAGAAATTAGATACAGGGTCTTAGAGGGAGGCTATGCAAGTACGGAATACTGAGGCTAAAGCAGCAGGCCCACTTGAAGTAAGTTAGAGTGAAAGTTCCGAGAGCCAATGCTGGGCCACAACAGGTATACAAAACTTAAGGTATTAGTGAAGAAGTCAGCACCTAGCCTGTTCTTCTATATTATGAGGTCCAACAAATTTCTATTAAATACCTCTGACCGGTCCATGACTTGTCTCACCTGAGAAAATAGGTGCTAATCAAGTTCTGTCGTTTAGCCAAGGATGACACAAGACTTCAATAGGTCTTATCATTTTAATTGATTTTAATGATTATTGCTCATCTGCAAGGATTAATAGTTCATTCATTAAAAATCACTCAATACAAAATAAACTTGTTCCTCCACGTTGCTCTCAACACGCTCCCTCTGATGCCAGACATTTTCCCAGTGTCCTTTGTACATGGCTTGACAGAGACGGAGCCCTTACCTATTATTCCTATGGACACAGTAATAGACATGGGAGCAGGGGCAGGCCAGAGGGAAGCAGGACCTGGGTCCTTGCCCTCCAGCAGAGCTGACTCGATGCACCACTGTTGGTCAGGTTACCTCACCTAAAGGATGTGGTGTTCTGATTGGCGGGTTAAATGCCCTGGGAGAAAGGGCTTGAACTATTAGCATCTACAGAGAAGAAAGCATGGTCACACTGGCAAGGAGTAGGAAGGGGCTGAGTAGGAAGAAACAGGAGAGGAAAGGGAAAAAAGTTTTGGCAAGAACATTGTCCCCTGCTAAGAAGCTACAGGGTGACAGTCTTCCTGTTTCTGTAGTCCTGTTTTAAATGTGTGTCTCTCTGGCCAATGGCAATAGAGAGATGAAAACTTCTAGCACCTACCATTAATGCCTGACTCACCTTCGAAGGATCACCAGCTAGAACAAGTTGAGGACTTGGAATCCTGGATAATTATAAACTTAAAGCTCATGAGCACAAAGCTCATCTGACCATGCAGAAATGCTGGTTAGCAGGGTGCCTGGCACGGGAATACAGCTCTCGGATCTGAGAGCGCCTCTCTGGGGATTCGTTCAGAGCATGAGCCAGGACATACTGATGACTTTCTCTATGCACAAACTACCCTTTAAGATCTTAGTTCAAGCTTTCTGTGACATGTGCCAATCAAAAATGGCACTTCTGTAAAACTAATGCCCCACACAAGTTACATGGAACCAGATTCCTCTCCCCCTGGCCCAACACACCCTCCTTCCTCCCATCCGCATCTGCCTCCCTTTAAATATTTTAGGTTGCAGAAGCACAGCTGACCAGAATTGGCTCTTAAAGGATAAATCCTAAAGACAGAGCTCAGTGCTTTATACTGAGTAATGGCTCAAGAAATGTGCATTCAGCACAAGCTGTATGGGGCGGAGCTGATAGAATTTGCTATTTTGGCCCCAGTTCACTGATGCTATAAACTATGGTCTAGAAACAGGGATTTATCAGAGTCTGAAACAAGCACTTCTCTAGCCTCGGCTCAGTGCTCTTAGCTCCAAAGGTTCAAAAGTGAAACCGAGAACAACTAACTACCCAAGCACTTCCTCAGTGTTAATACTAGAAGTGTTTCTTAAATATCTTTTTGTACAACAGAAATAAAGGCTGGGGACAAAATTCAGCTTAATAGAGTGCAATCTGGTTAAAATCCTGGAAAACGAGAAGGTCTTGTGGGAGTAGAGGAAGGGCTGTACTAAATCCAAGTGGGCCTATTGGATCTTAACAAGCACAACTCACTAGTACACATCTTAGAACCAGATATACCACCTTTACATAGCAAACAGGGCTTGGGATGGGGGACGTCTAGGGGAAATTAACATGCACCACCTACATCTAACCTACCTGGCTGGTAGGTACCATCCCTGCCCCTCTGAAGAAGTGAAAGAGCATGATTTCAGCAGCTAAGAAATGGGCTCTTTAAGGCAATTTAGACATTGCAGATTGTTCCACAGAAGGTACCTTAGCAGTTCTTGTTAATAAGGTACCTAATTAAGACTAACGTCCCCAGAAATAGCATAGAAAGAATCACCTTTCTGGGCTGGGAGAGTAAAATCCTTCTTTAGTGACTAGGGTGAGGAACCTTGAATCTCAGTTTCATCTAGAGAGCCATGAAGCAAGTTCCTGTGTGGCCTGCAGAACTTGGACAATGAGATGAAAAACAAAACAAGAATGAAATTACAGAAAAACAAATCAAGAGGAAAGGAATAAGAAGAAAATAAAAGTTATCTTAAAAAATATTTCTTTTAGAGTTGCGTGGTTCATGTATACTGGTCCTTGATAACATGGTCCATTAGTATCTGTAAAGAAAAAGAAAGACCGGTCAGCGCGAGGGGCGGGAGGAGCGCGCGCTCCAGGCTGCCTCCCTGGCCCAGGCTGGGAATCCTGCCACCACTCCCCAGGGTCATCTCCCAGCGTTTCTGACAAGGCCACCTCTGGTTTTCTCTCTCATGTTTCAACCCTGACTATATATTAGAATAATCTGGGGAGCTTTACAAAGTAAACTGAGACTCCTATCCCAGACCAACTGTATGAGAATCTCTAGGGCTGAGGTTGAAACACCGAAAGTTTAGAAAACCCGGTATTTTTACATCTACTGTTACATAAACAATTACTCTGCCTACCTTGTTAGTTTGGAGCAGAGTTCCACACTCTTCAAAATCAGGTACTTAAAGATATACATGATTTAAGGTATTTAAAAATGCTCTTTAAGAAAGGTGGTTAGTCTACCTGGTCTAACATTGGGGAAAAGGGTATTTAACTTGCTTGCTCCCAAGTTACCTGTAATAATTGGGTTTGAATGGCCCATTTTTGTTGAGTCCCAGATATTTTGCTTGGTCATCTGTCAGCTCTGTCAGGTGGGCATCAAATGATGGCAGGTGCAAGCTGGCAACATACTCATCTAGGAAGAAGAAAGTAGCAGGGGAACAGGAAGCATATTTTGAGTATGGCTTTCAGGGCATAATCCCGTCCTACAATCATTTGAAACTTTCTGAGAAAGAGGACAAGGGATGGAATAACTCTGAAAGAATATACTTGAAATATATGCTTAACTTAAAAAAAGTCAATTATTACAGTGACAAAATGGAGTGGACTTGTACCTCCATTCTCCTCTGGTAAAGTTTTTGGCTTTAACTCAGCGGCCAACATGCCATATACTACTGTACTTAACCTTTCTGTAGCCACTTCCTTATCTGGACTATAGTCAAATCATGAATCAAAGTGGACACCAAAAAGCTCAAAAGAGCCAGTGTCATTTAACACTTACTTACGACAAAATCCATCAAGGCTTCAAATCTTAGGACCACAAATTTCTACGGCAATCGGCACAAATATATTTTCCATAGCTAAGGGTCTTTGGATTTATCTTTCTGTATATGAGTTTTTTAAAAACCAACCTGGCATAAGCTGCAGGAGGGGACAAGAGCAAGTTTTTTAGCTTTAAGAGGAACAGGGACAGCTGACCAATGAGATGGAATGTGGGCACCACTGTTCAGAAAGGTAAAAGACCAGAGATGATGTATTAGGTCCCACGAACACAGCATGACCATCACTGCTATATTCATATCTACACAAAGGATGGATGAGAAAACCTGTGTTTCTGTTTCTCTCACTGTCGTCCAAGGCTTTTCTCAGTTGTAATGGGAAATTTACTGAACTTATGAGAGCATCTACCTCA
The DNA here is from genome assembly GCA_004024925.1 of Scalopus aquaticus. Lineage (NCBI taxonomy): Eukaryota > Metazoa > Chordata > Mammalia > Eulipotyphla > Talpidae > Scalopus > Scalopus aquaticus. The sequence continues at coordinate 161,155 of PVIJ01000965.1, read as the reverse complement.
GGTGTTAAGCATTTCTACTGTTAGCTATAATTCCTTCTACAATTCTGCAATATATAGGGCCTCCCTGGTGACACAAGGGGTTAAATCTCAGCATGAAGCTATTGGCAGCCACTGCAACACGAGTTCCATCCCAGGCCAGAGAGCTGACCCACATGGCGCAGCAGACCTCTCTTGTCTCGTCTGCTGCACCCCTCAGCACTTGTATTTCAGTCAATCTGCCTGTTCTGCTCCCAACTGTCTTCTGGTGAATCCTCTCACCCCCCACACCTCTGGCCTATACCCCAGTTCTTGTATGCATAAATAAATAAAATAAATATTTTTTTTAAAATTCTGCAATATATGTAGTTGATTTTTTTTTTAAAGATTTATTTATCCATACAAGAGCTGGGGTGTAGGTCAGAGGTGTGGAGTGGTGAGAGGATACACCAGAGACAGAGTGGGGAGCAGAACAGGTGGATTTTCTGAAATATACTGCTAAGGGGAGCAGTGGGAGAGAAAGGAGGTCTGCTGTGCCATAGATGAGTCAGCTCCCTGGCTGGGGATTGAACTCAGGCTGTAGAGGCAACCAAGGAGACCCCAGTGCTTTTCGCATTAACTGTAATAAACCACCCAACAATCTGGGGGATCAGTATAGGTTTCCACTGTTTTTCACTCACCCATTTTCTTAGGAAGCAAGTATACATCTTGTTTGTATCGTCCCTCAGGCGCATTATAGAGCTCGATCAGTGCCAAAGCCTAAGGAGGGAAAAAGAGGATCCAAAAGCACAAACACACTTCTTAGATAGGGACATAAAAATAAAACTAGGTTTAACAGAGTTGTAAGTAAATACTAAAGTGATCTACTACTATAATAACAGCACCAAGGAGTGGGCCTATAGTAAGTGCCAGCACACACCACAAGAGGACTTACTGGTGTTTTTATTTAGCTCTTGATAAAAGATACAACTAAGCTGGAACACTACCGTTCTGAGCCAGCTCAAAGGATACAAACATTGACTCTGCCTTGATTGATTACTCGAGAAAGCCTAAGTCTTGACAACTTACAACCTTAAAAAAGAACAGGTTGATAAGAAAATAGCAGGACTCAACGTCATTAGAACTCTGGCCAGTCACGCATCTCCCTGTAGGGTAAGCAGTCATTCGGTCACATACCTGTGTTGTGGCTGTGATGGACAAAACAAAGGTGGGAACTGTGGAGCAGCTCAAATTGAGCAGACGCCCCTAAAAGGTAAAAGAGAGTCCTGAGATGAGCCATGTTATCCATCTGTCTGATTCCAATGTCATTCAAGTCAAGCAATGGCAGGAAAGGAATTTACACTACCTACAATCAGTAAAGGAAGAATTACAGTTCCAGACCCAAATTCTAGATTTTAGCTAACTTCCTGCAAGTCCATCTGAGTCTAACAGGACAAAGAATCAGCTGTGCTCAGGAAGCGGTATGCTCCTCAGTAGAAAATAGTCTTTTGAGTGACTCTATTTGGGGACCAGACCATTTGATAAATATACCTCTATGCAAAGACAGAGTTCGGGGAAACACAGGCCCGGTATTTTTTCCCTGCCTTCCCTCCCCACCTGGGGACCTAGCTACTCTGCTTGTGCGGCACTGCTGGAGTCCTTCTGAGTGTGTACCTCTGCCAGCAGAACAACACGCTTGCCATCTGGCCAGATGACATGGTCCACCTGAGAACGGACTCGCTCCCATGTCAGCTCCGGAGTGCGGAGGCTGGTCTGAAAAGAAGAGAGCACGGCTGGCTGTGGCTGTAATGGGGGGAGAGGAGAAAGGCCTACACCAAAGGAGTGAGACCCGCCTTACCACATCGATTTCTGTGTTGGAGTGGCCCATATTGCAAACAATACAACTGTTTTTCATGCGGTCCAAGTGTTCCCGGGTCACTACATTTTTATTTCCTAAAAATAAAGGAGGGTGGCTGAGGAAGGAGATGCTAGGAAACAAAAGTAGTGGCTGATTTTCAATTAGAACATGGGAGAGGTTTGCTAGTATTAAAGAGCATGTATGCATTATAAGAAAATAAGCATGCATTTTACAATAGCTCTTTAGGCTCAGTTATTTGGTTTTAAAATGGAGCAGTAGAAAAAGCCATCAGGGAAAAAGGTTCTTTGTTCTGGAAAACATGTTAAGGGTCTAATAACTTACTCTAGTTCTAAGACGTTCACACTGAGCACAGGTCTCACCCACTGTGTATGAAAGTCAGTCATAAGACTTTCAAGATTTAGCCTCGGAGTTAACACCCCTCACGCACCCCAGAGTGCTGGTACTTACCTGTGCAAGTTATTACGACATCAACTTGCCGGATGACTTCATTTAGCTTTACCACCCTGAACCCATCCATGCTGGAAAAAAGGGAAGGAAAACTATGATCAAAGCAAGAGCAGTGAGACAGAAGTTGGTCACAAAACGAGACAACTAAATTCTCTTCTAAAGTGCTACCTCACAAGGACGTTAAGTGACAAGCTGTGCTAAACTATACACACTGGCCTCTTCAGATTCCCCAAGATTTCATCCAAGAAGGAAATGCCAAGAGGCTCTAGGAGTGCCCCAGGTTTACAATGAAGGCAACAGAGCAACCTTAGCCTTCCTCCTTTGAGGGGTTTCTGCAAGGAATGGTTAACACAATCAATCATAAACTCTCAGAAACATACAGTACCTGGATGGAATCAATAGTATTGCCACTCTGTTCTTACCAGGCCTGGAGAGCACAGATGGGGTCAATTTCTGTGATGTAGACAATTGCTCCGAGGGCCTTGAGAGCAGCACAGCAGCCCTTGCCCACCTGCGGAGCATAAGAAAGAAGGTGGGCCGTCAGATGCGTGGCTATCGGGGCAGGTAGACACTTTGGGAGATGGACATTAACCTCCTCAAGTCACCAATCATCTAGCGTGCCTTTGCAGGAACGCGTGAACCCAAGCAGAGTAGAGACAGATCTAGATTATGCTGTGGCTACTAGTCAGAGAGGTGCTCTGCAGACATTTCATATTTCATAGCAAGGGCTGGCGCTTGGGATGAAGAGATCAGGAACATTAAAGTGTTACCACTAGGGAAGTAAGATCGAGGAAGAGCAACTAAAACCTCTAGTTTTTTACTCTAGAAAAACGTGGTAACTCTCACTGGAGAAGCACCTAATACAAGGACAGCCAAGCAGCTCAGGAACCTCTGTGGGTTATTACCGAAGACAAAAAAATCTCCTATCACTGATTCTAGAGATAATCATCTATACGCCACTTCAGATTCCACATTTCACTTAAATTAAGTCTCATGAAAGGTTTTTAAGTGGGGAGATTGAGGAAGAATGATGTCAACTTTCTAGGTGACAAAACAATGAAACCTGAAAAATCAATTCATTCTACATGTCCCTACTTGTGAAAGTGAATAAAGGCCTTTTGCTATTGTTTTGAGAAATACTGCCTTTTTAAAAAAATGCATTTTTATTTATTTATGCATACAAGAATTGGCGTGCCAGCCAGAGGTGCAGGGAGTGAAAGGATTCAGCAGAGACAGAGTGGGAGCAGAACAGGCAAATCTACTGAAATACGCTGCTGCGGGGAGCAGCAGGCAAGACAGGAGAGGTCTGCTGCGCCATGTGGGTCAGCTCCCCGGCCCAGATTGGAACTTGTGCTGCAGTGGCTGGCGAAAGCTTGAAACCACTGAGACTTTAACCTCTGCACCACTAGGGAGACCCAAAAAATACAATCTTAATGCACATTTTAAACCCTGCATGAGTGATTCCACGCCGACAGCACAAGTATCCTTTACTCAACAATCCTAGTAAGTGTGTGAAAAGATAGACACTGAAGCCCAGCTATTTACCTCACCATAGCCACACACCACCACTTGTTTCCCACCAAACATCACATCTGTGGTCCTCTTCAAGCTGTGGAAACAGACAATGGTTCAACTCAAACAAAAATGGTTCAGCTCAAAGTCCCCGCACAGAATGAAAAGCGTAAGGCCCTACTCCACTTCAAACTCAGTTGGTTGGGCTCAGTATGGGATCCCTTTAACAAACTTTTAAAGCCCAAGGACACCAGAAGATAGGCCTGAAGTGACAGCCAACCGACAGTGCAACCCAACCCAAATCTAACTCCCCGTAAGTTTGAGTATTTCCACCTACCCATCCAAGATGGACTCCCGACAGCAGTACAAGTTATCAAACTTCTGCTTGGTAACAGAATCGTTGACATTCATGGCTGGAACACAGAGCTTGCCAGCTTTGGACAGCTGATACAGCCTAAAGGGAGAGGCCACAAAAACAAACAAGCCCAAAGTTAGCTGGTAAAACACAATAGGGGGAAAAATCAGCCTAATTCTCTTCAAGTTCCATGCTGCCCTCCCCAGTCTTAATTATTTCCCAAGGCTACTAGTAACAAGACCTTCCTCTTCCTCCCTCCTCACTCATTTTATTTTCTTTCCCCTCTAGGCACCCTTCCCCTCCTTTTTTTGGGAAGGGAAAAAAAAACCTTTTAACTGAAGAAATTTTTCTTCCCTTCCATAAAGGGGATGTTTTCCCCTAAATTACCAGTTTCTTTGTTTTTTTAAAAACCCATTCCTAATTCTGATAAACCAAGATTATCGATGACTCTGATATGGCTCCCTGTGTCTGTGTTCCTGTACATGCACCATGTGACCCAAGCGAGACACACTCTTTCAGATCTCTTTTAGGTACTCCATCAAGACAGAAATATTTTAACCCAGTTTTACTTTCTGTAGTGTGTATATTATACAATTTTACAATAGGACTTTTTCATATTTAAAATATAAAATTGTAATACGATGTTGATTATAGTTTTTAAAGATATACTCACTCCCTACCTCCCAACACTGGTTGAGAATCACTCAGTAGAATAAATGGGAGAGAAAAAAAAAATGTGTGAACTAGAACCTGAAATAACTTCCTTTTAGTGTCTCCTTGATTTTTCAAAAGTGAAAACTCATATGTTTTTTCTAATAAAGGCACTCCCATTTGTTTACGACAAGCCTGAAACAGAGTCCTAGAGCCTAACAGAGACCAGAAGAATTTGCTGAGGCAAGGACACAAGGGGCAGCTACTCCAGAGTCTGTTACCTGTGAACACCAGTCACGCTCTCTTCCACAATGCCTCGGATCTTCTTAAACACGTTTGGATACTTCTTATAAACCCAGTGGGTTAAGTCTCCCCCATCATCCAGGATCTACAGAACAGCCAGAAGACTTCTATGGGCATTCAGGCTGCTAGAGCTGGGGGGGAACTTTGAACCCACTTTCTGTACTATTAAGAGAGCCCTGTATATTTTAGAAGAGCTCCTTAGAGCTCAGACAGTGGAAACACAGTCAAATTTGTTGGTGTTAAATGGTTAAGAGGATCCCTAAGTTTGTTCTAGGCTACAGTGAAGAGTGGTAGGCTAATCACACTCATTTTTAGTCTAGAATCTTGAAATATGTAGCTCCTTTGAATGCAAAAGGAGAGCTGGGGCAAAAAGAAACCAGACTCCTACTCCAAAGAGGTACCACATCATTTCCTTCTATTTCATTCTGCTGTGTTTGAGACACGTGTTCAATTAGTTTTGCCCATCCCCCACCTTTCCATTCAGTACTCAGAGCCATTCTGAACCTATGTCAAGCTAAACACTTTGGTAACGAAGTCAGTGCATAACACCAAACATCCAAAACACATTTAGGGAACCATGCTTTGAGGGAGAAAAGGAAACAAATCTTTTGTCAGAAGTGTAGGCAGAATAAACATGCGTTATTACCATGTTGGCTTGCCACCCATCCATGTTCACACAGCGGTCAATACACCACCAGAAGTCATCTTCTGACTCGCCTTTCCAAGCAAACACTGCAACTCCTATAGAAATGGAAACAAATCAGCAGATTCCTGTTTTGGGGAGCGTGTTAATTAACAATATCACTTTCTGAGGTCCATGTGAAGAGAAAAAGGCTACCCAAACTATGCAGGAAAGGAAACAATTTATGAAGGCTGAAAGTTAAAAAGTCATTAAAAAGTTATTGCAGGAATTGTTAAGACCTTATTGGGGAGGGGTCTGTTTTTAAAAGGATTTTGGACCTTCAAAATGCTATTCTCTTTGACCAATTTTATATTTGGAACTCAACCGTAAAGAAACTGAATGAAATGGGGATCTAAACAAAGTTGTTCAGGGAACATTATTTGTATCAACATAAGGAAAATAGTGAGGTAAAACCACTGGGCCATATGACTATTACAAAGGATGCTGTCAAAGTTTTCAGTGACATGAAAACTATTGAAGATAGTATATACTTAGGTTACAAATTGCATACATACTGAGATCTACTTCATCTCTATAAAGAATGAATAGAAAAAAGGCAAAACAAGTCAAATATTATCTCTGTGTAGCCCGATTATGGATTTTTTCTGGAGCCTCCTAATTTTCCTGCAGAAAAGAGTAAATAAGAAAAGCAAATGTTACAAAGTGCTTTCTAAGTATGCTACGAAGATGGGAGATCCTTAAGAATCTTTACAGTGATATTCTTCTGAATATTTTCACAATAAAAATTATTTAATGTTTAACTGAACTCATGAGTAATCCATATTATTTTTAGTATTGCAATACTGAATACCAAATTAATGAATTATCAAAATAGAAGACACTTCTTGCTTGTGTTCTGTCCAAAGTGACAAGATTTGTTGAAAGTTCATACTGAGCTCATACCTATATAACTCATAATTTTAATATTCTTTTTTGGTCATTTAACCTTAGAATTGGGCATTTCCCCATTTTATTAGGTTCTTTTCAAAGACAATTTTCAACAACTATGTAATATTCCCTTATGGCTATGAACCTTAATTATATTATCCATTTTCTTCCTATTGATATATTTTTATTATCCTCCAAGTTTCACAGGCCCTAAGATATCTATGACACTGTAATAACAATTTTGCCACACAAAAATAATAACCATTTTGAAGCAACGTTAAAGAGCTTTGGTGAAAAAGCTGAACCTACCAGCCTCAGCCAGAGCTGCAGCCACTTCATTCTGAGTGGAGTAGATGTTGCAAGCAGACCAGCGGCACTGAGCCCCGAGGGCACACAGAGTCTCAATCAGTACCTATGGAGATGTACAGAACAGGCTGAGAAAGTGGAGGGTCAAACAGGAATGGCATATAAGACAACAATATACATCAGGTGTGACACTGGAAAGTTACAAATCCAGCTAGGTAATGGACTCGTATCCTAAAGATACGTTACTAAAAGTCTTAACATTTTTTTATAACAACTGTATTTTTGCAAATCTAGATCTCCTTAAGTCTGGTTTATTAAAAGTCTTATCTACACCTACACAAACAAAGTAGAAAACACCTTTATTGTGTAATAAGGAGGTCCCACCCAATCAAGCTAGCTCTGGGAGGCTGGTTAAGATAGGGAAAAGAAGGCAAGTTAAAAGATTCTTTTCTCCCCTCATCAAAAGTTCCTCTGTGTTCTCCAAAGAAACTCACCGCTGTCTGGGCTGTGATGTGCGTACAGCCCACTATTTTAGCACCAGCCAAGGGCTTCTCCCCCTGAGCACGTTTCCTGAGTGAAATCAGAGCAGACATGTCTGTGAAAGAACAGAGGATTTGAGCTAGGTCTGCACTAGCAATATCGTCTCCCACCCCAGTAACATGTAGGGCTGGGCCGGTCAGGATCTGTTCAGAGTTGGCGTGATGAGGCAGACAATCTCTAAGCCTGCTACCATGATTACTGTCAGCTTCAACAACGGAACATCAATGGGGAGCTGTCATGCAAAATAGAAGGTTTCTCTCTTCCTCTACTACTTCAGTTGTATATATAGAGGACTGGATAGTGAATGAAGTCAGATATCAAAATGGATCAAAATCAAGGGAAAGTCCATTTGGGAGGAGGGGAAAGCAGTTATGGCTAATGGGCTCCCAGACATAATCATGAGACCGGAAGACTTTTTCCTCAGCAGACCAACTACTGCTTCTGTTTTTTTTATGCTGTCTTACCCAATTCTGTCAGTCTGTTTGGTTTCTGCACTCGCTCCCAGTACTGAACACGCCTTCAACAGGAAAGCAACGAGAGCGCAGACATCTTACCCAGAGGGGGGAGGTTGGAAAAAACAAGTCTGGTCATCATCAGTCACTTTTACTCATGTTCCAGCAGAGGGTGCTCAGCAACAAAGACCAAACAAGATCCTACGTCACCACGTCCTTAGCTGAAATCTTCCCATATCTGCTGCCTCTGGGAAATCTGGGTCTCTGAGACTGGCAGCTATGGTGAGGTCCCACAGAACTAACCGTCATGCAGTGATCCAGAACATGCTGACTCTGCATGTGGATCTTTGAGTAGAGTGTCACGGGGAAGGAAAAGAGAAACTACTCTAATTACTGCATGCTGAGAACAGGAAGTAGGGGGAACAAGATCCTGAAGGTAAGCTCATGCAGAGATCTGTTTATACGGACCCTAGGGTGCTGAACTCTCCCAGGAGACCTTCAAGTTAGCATTCAAGCCTTATTTGTGAATCCTGATGACCAACAACTAGTTTGCTTTTGGTTCTGTACCCACTCCCCTTTTTTACCTTGCTCTGCAATCTCAATCTCCCGGCGTCCAAATTCTGCCTGCTTGATGTTCTTCACACAGAAATTGCTGCTGCCCTTGGAGTTGGTTTGCTGCTTTTCTCGGGGGGAAACCTCGTCATCAGAGCTATCTGTGTAGGATGCAGCTAGAGCCAGGAAAGAAAGAAATGAGGATAGAAAAACCTCATTGGCCCCAACTCCACAGAGTGCAGCCCCCAGTGGACTCTCATTTAAGTTAAGCGAACACTCTTAATTGGAGCCATCTTTTACATCACTATCAGGTCTACGCCTACTAGAGGATCTACCAGGTGGCATGAATAAACCGCAGCGATGTAGCCCTTTCACTCACCCTGGTAATCCTTTGTCATTAATACCCGTGCTAAGGAGCTATTGCTCCTAAACCTGCATCAGCGCCAGTGAATCCCAGACAGGGGTACTTTGTTCCAACCTGGTTAACTGGATCCAGTCACGGCAAAAATGGGAGAATAATTTAGGACAGACAAGGAATGCTATTTCTTGTCTCTGGTTCTCAAACGTAAGCATCTAAACATCTATTAGCAGCATGTAGAAGGTTTAGGAAAATACAGAACCTTGGTCCACCTTCGGAAATGTCCAGCAGGTCTCCAGACCCAAGAAACAGCATTTCTAACACGTTCTCAAGTGTCGCTGACCCTGATGATCAGAGGACCACACTTTATGAACCACTAACATAGATGAGTGACAAGATAAATCTGATGTGGGGATTCACACTAGATTTGGGCTTAAAGGAACATAGAGATGGAAAGAAGCGACACGAAAGGTAAGGAGCTGTTTCTACTGTCAGCCCAAGATCACTTAAGATGTCCAACTTTAAAAAGCAACTTCAAATAAAAATTAAATGTCCTTTCACAAAGATATGCAAGAGGATAAGTAACAAGAAGTCTCACCTCTCAAATTACTTCTTTCTTCTCTAAACTGCTATTTTCCTGATCACTGCCTACTGCTTATGCATTAGGTCTCTTAGCTATAATTCGTCTGCTTGTCACTCACCACCTTTTGTTCAAATAAAACACCTTTCACTTAATGATAGCCAGTATATATGGAAACCTATTTATATGGTGAACCTGGATATTCATTTGTTTTAGCACTTAACCCCTATACCACCACTTGCTCTCACCTGCCTACCTTGTCTCTGTGGGGCTACCAGTGACACAGGGCAGAGACAAAGGTGGTTGTTTTTTTAACATTCCTTTTGCCTCAAGCCCAGTCTTTAATGTTAATAAAATACAAACAATATTCAAGCAAAAGACAATAAATAGCTTTTGGAACAAATCTATTTGCTGACATTAAAAGCAACCTGTGACCTTGGGGCAAGTCCCTTAGTCTCTTAACAATGCTTCTTCAGTTAACAAAGTGGTTGGATGAGATGCTTCTGTTTCTAACCCAGTTGTACTGAAATTCTAAGATTCTATATCTTTTTCCGTGTTAACATTCTAGTTCCCCTCTAAAAGATGGGAAGGGCACAATTCAAAGCAGAAAAAAAGACTATTGACACAGGCTAAGATAAGAAAGGAGAACTAAAAGGAAACAGCTGGAGTCACATGACAACAGTTTGACTCTTTTCCACTAGAGGCTACAGGGGAGGACACATCAATATTAAGGGTAACCTAGTAAATAAAAGGAGCCAGAACGTAAATTTTTATTGTTACAGTCAAAGCAGTTTTGGAAACAAGGAAGAAAAAGATAGGTGGTAGGGTGTATCTAAGACAAAGATATGAGAAATTATGCTTCCAAAGTACACCTCTTTTTCAAGGCCAGTTGTGTCAGCCAAAATAACATTGATTTCTCCCTTTGTAATGTGGACAGATAAACGTGGGAATGAGAAGCTGCCCAGTTCCACCACCAGGCTCCGGCTGGCAAACACACACAGAGCACAGACCACACAGAGAGGGTCAAGGCAAGACGGTCTCAAAATGACCAAAGCTCCCCCAGCTACAAGCCTGGCTGGGGGTGCTCCCACTGCCCAACCAGCGATCATTAGCTTTCAGCACGAATGTGGGCAACCCCAACACAAGCTATTTTCAGATTCTAGATAAGGAGCACTGGGCAGAGAACCAGCTTGAGGCTCTGGAATAGGGCAGAGAGCAGAAAGGACACACCGTACACACTTACCTGAACTGTAGCTGTCAGTGGAGGACTGAGAGATGGAGCGAGACAAAGATCTCCGACCAGTCTTGGTGGGGAATTTGGTGAATTCTTGCATGTCATCAGCAAACTGAATTTGCTATAAGAGAAAAAGTTGAAGATTTAAATATTCTATGAAATTATTTTTTGAAGTCATACATTGTCTCCCCTAAAAGTCAATGTTATATGACTCCTACTAAGCTAACGATTCTCCTACAGAAACGAGGGTGGACAGAGGGTACACTGACTCCTCCCAAAATGCCAACGACTGTCTCTTTTAATTGTTTTAGCAGGATATTTTTTTTTCGGGGGGAGGAAGGGGAGAAGCTTAAGACCAAACTTTTTGAACTATCTGTCCAATTTCACAAATCTGCCTTTTCACATTCCATAGTTTTCTTCTTATAACTTGACACATTAAACCCAAACTATCAATCCTTCCTCCAAACTATCAATACTGGGTACTCTGAGTGTTTTTTGTTGTTCTTTTTTTTTTTCAGAATATTCTCCCATAGTAAATTCTTATCCTGATGTTAGCAATGGTCTTGTTATTTGAAAGAATTATGAAAAGATGCCTAGAAATGGTGATGGGCACTAGGGTGCCAACAGTTAGAGGTGAATCACATACTTCACAAACCAATGTAGTATCCCCAGAACACACTTCTACATACAGTAAAATACCAAAACATACTAATGAAAGAAAAATTTAAAAACACACATATACCATAGTGAATGTCAACTAATCAGGAATAAGTGAAGGAAGGAGAAAATGACTTAATAAGTTCAAATAGTTGACATTATTAGTTACAGACAAAGTAATGGCTGTTTCTAAAGTACCTAAAAACACTTTCTTTGGTTAAAAGGCTTAAATTTTTCTTCTGAATTCCTGCTTAAATTCCGATAAGCCCGCTTTTTAAAATATAAACTTCAGCCTCTTAAAAAACAGAATGGTTTGAAAATTTGAATATTTTCCTTACTACCTGACTAAATATGAAAAATGCTCCAATGGAGAATCTATTAAGCCTGAAGTCCTAGCAAATATCTCTGGAAGCATAAGGTATTACTGAATAAGATCTGTTTTTTATAATGCTAGTAACATGGTTTTTGGTCACTTCAAAGCCAGGCATGGTCTGTCACACGTGCCTCCAGCTGGAAGTTTAAGAATCAGGTTTATTAGTGCAGCCTAGGCACTTAGAGAAACAAATCAAAACCCGAAACAGCAGGATTCCATAGGTAATGAAAGAGTAGTCAAAGGACCACAGATCTAGTTTTCACACCAAGCATGAAAACAGAGAAGAGCCATGCAGTAGATGCCTAGTACACACTACTATTTGGGTAGCAAATCCAAGGAAAAAAAAAACCTGAATGTATTTCCATTTAAAATCCACCCTTGGACTGGTATCAAAGATCTAGAAAGAACTCATATGACTCACAAAAACAAAATAAATAATCCAGTCAAAAAATGGGCAGAAGAGCTAAAAAGATACTTCTCCAAAGAGGAAATGCAAATGGCCAACAGGTATATGAAAAAATGCTCAGCATCACTTATAATCAGGGAAATCCAAATCAAAACCACAATGAGATACCACCTCACACCAGGAAGAATGGCCCGTTTTAAAAAAGCCGGCAACAACAAATGCTGGCAAGGATGTGGAGAAAAAGGAACCTTCTTAAACTGATGGTGGGGAAGGCAAACTGGTCCAACCCTGCAAAGCTGTGTGGAGTTTCTTCAAATTATTAAAAATGCAGCTATCATATGACCTGGCAATTCCACTCTTGGCAATCTACTTAAAGGTCACAAAAACATTAATTTGAAAGGAAACTATTTACAATAGCTAAGACATGTAAACAACCTAAATGTCCAAAAACAGATGAAAGGATCAAGAAGATGTGGTCTATATACAAAATGGAATACTATTTGGCAATCAAAAAGCTAAACTCATGCCATTTGCAGCAACATGGATGGAACTAGAAGGGATTATGCTCAGTGAAATAAGTCAGAAGGAAAAAGAAAAATATCAGCTGGTTTCACTTATAGGAGGAATATAGGGAATATGAACAAAGGGTCAAAAAAAAAAGAGAAAAACTTGCAGGTGAACTATAGATCTGAGGAATACAGCAGGGGAGGGGGAGGGAGATGAGTCAGGATGTGGGAGGGAAGAGCACAGGGACTATGGTGATGGCTCATGGGTGATGTGGTGATGGGAGATTTACAGGGACGATGCACTAGTGTACAAAATTGTACAAAAATAAACAACAATGTAAGAAAATTAAAAATAAATTAAAAACGAAATCAAAGCTTCTACACACCTTCCAGAATAAAATAAAATAAAATAAAACCCACCCTTGGCTCAAATTCCAACAGGTCATTTTTTTTTTCTTTAGGCTACTCTTTCTTCTGTAAGATCAAATCATCAAATTTCAAAAATAAATAATGCTCAAGTTAAACTATATATACTACATCAGAATTGGATTAACAAATACTTTTGTACATCCAAAGCAGCTTTTTTAGTTTAGGTGTTAAACTTTAAAGAGCTTAAATGTCAAAATCATAAGTGCCCTTTAAAGAATATTTATAACGCCACACTCAGCATCTGCCCTGCTAGATAGGTTTTCCCATTGCATGTTCGGTGACTTCTGCAGTCAGCAAAGCTAGTTTTACTGAAGCGATTAATCCAGGACTAAGATAATGCCTTCAAGCCAGTGTGCAGTCATTCAGATGGTAAAAAAGTACAGTCAGGAGACCATCAATACCTTTTAACACTCTCCAGAGGCAGCCTTTTCTCCATCAGCCTCCCTACCTCTGGCAAGGGTAGCCTACTCAAGAGCTGCACTCTTCTCATGGGCGATAGATTCCCTCCCCTGTTCATCTATTTTCAAAAGCTTCTGGTTTATTTCCAAACACCACCTACCTGGGGTGAGTGAGGGAACTGCAATAACACTTTGAAGCAGTTTAAGTGAAACACAGGTGCACTGCGGCAAGCCGGGAATATTTCTTCAACATCCACTAAGAAGTGAATTAGCAGTGGGAATTCCACCTCTCACTACTACTGCTCATCGGTAGCCTAAAGCTTAGCAAAAATCTTTCCGATCTAAAAATATTAGACCATTACAAGCAGCTCATTAATATGTCTCCACTATCCCGTCTCTCAAATAATGACTGGGGTTCATATTCGAAATAGGCAGAATGTTGAAAACTCAAGTTATGACATGCATGGGCCTGTTCCTGCACCTCTTTAGTATCCTCACTATTAATAAGGAGGTCTAGCCTCATATAGATGTTTAATAACCTTGTTTTCTTCCCCTCCCAAACTACAGGCTGAGGAGAATGTGGGTCACACTGCCGCTGTGGTGTGCAGCTGCTCTGCTAGCTCCAAGGGCTGGCTTCACCAGAGCGAGAAGCTCTGTCTTCCTCCTGGAGGATTCACCTTCACACTGTAAATACACTGTCGCTAAGAGCAATTTTTCCGTATCACAAGCTTACTCCATCTCTAATGAAGCCAGATCTCAGTAAGTCTTTTCCTTGGGTTGAATTCACTGCATTTAAGCCAAATAGAATTATGACTAAAAATCTAAAAGTGACTGCAAAGTTGTTCTGTTTATAATTCTTACTACCATAATTTTTCCAATCATTAAATCTTAACTGGTGTGCCCTTAGTGTTTCTTCAAATCTAGATCTGTCAGGAATGCTAGGTCTAAATACGACAAAGGATGGGGGAAAGAGGGAGGGAAAAGGAGGTAAATGAACTCCAAAAAATATCGGACAACCAGAAAGTCCTACGTCAAAGAATTATTTTGTGTTTGGACACTCCTACCCCATAAACAACCTTACCCACAACAAGCACACCAGTGTTCCATTCTTGCATTAATCCCACATCTGAAAAAGACAGAAGGTCAGACTGACTCATTCTCCAAATAGCACATCCAAATACAGAAGTCTACTTGCTGTGTCTTAAAAACTCAAATGCTAGGCCAATTTAATGTGCAAATTATTTTAAAGCATTTCTTCAAATAGCTGTGTGGAGACAATGATTTTCTTCCATGTAATACTGAGAATAAAGATAAGCTCTACCAAAGATAATTTGGGGAATGGAATAATGGTAAATCTGGTGAAAGTGCTGAAAGAGTGCTGTAGAGAACTTAGCAAGAAAAATGGATCACAGGTAACCCAAAACAGTTACAAGCCACTTGGGAAGAAGAACTGCACGCTACTCATTTCAGTTGATCCCAACTGGTTTTTACCATTAGAGATTGAGAAGTTTACTTCCACACACATAATCTCTCTACTCAGATGTTAAATAGCATTGCCACATTTCCTTCCCAGTTCCCACCCAATTTTGCCTCCTAGTTCCTGAATTAGGAAGAATGAAAAGCCATCAGAATTCTACTATCCCACTATAGCCAATGGATGGTGACAGGATAATACTGGTGGAGCAGCATATTTTTTTAGGCAACACATTTGGGAGGCACGACGTTAAATGCCAGTGCTGTTCCAGGAAAGATCCATGAAAGGAAATAGGTCCCTTAAAATCTACAAGTGTTTTACTCACAGGGTAGTAATAATGCAAATGGCTTTTACTGCTTCTTTGGGAACATGCTGGATATTTGGGAACAGCCTTATCTGGATATTATTTAGCTCAGGTCTCCAAAAATCAGAGGTTAGGTAAGACATCTTATTAATCCTGTTATTTCACATGCCTATATAACAAGCTTTTAACTTCCTCAGAAAGGCTTCCTCCTAAGAGTGAAAAACTAGACTCCAAGGTAAACAGCAATTAGGAAAACAAATCATTAAGAGAGTATCACTTAGAAGTGAGTAGAGGGATGGTTCTTTCTTATTGCTGAGGATTATCTGAAGGGCCAATATCCCTTTTCTGCTACACTACTGATTTTCTGAGATGTTCCCACATTTATATCAGTCTGTCCCACTGTCTCCTCTGTGTACAGATTATTCTGTTTAACAATAATGATCACATATTTCTTAATTAACACTTAGCAACTAAGCCAAATAGGCTGACTACAGTGCAAGTGCTAGAATCTTCCAGGATTCCTACCACATCTTCTCTAACCCCTTTCACACATCTTCTGGCTAATTTATTCTTCCTTCTACAGGCTGTACTCTCACCCACTCTTTCTTCAGAGAAAGGAGATTGTATAGCTGTCCGTTCAACAGGTGCAAAACCTTTTCTTGATACTTACCAGTGCTCAGTCTAATTCCCATTTCAGATGAATTCAAGGAAACAGCTCTCAAAAGACACTAACTTCTTGGCACAAGAATTGTGTTTAAGTCTGAACATCTTTCAGACTTTCATTAGGTAAACAAAATTTCCCAAAGAAAGGTACCTCTCCCCCAACATGTTACCCTCATGCCACACTACCAGAAAACATGCCAAAAGAATTACTATCAGGCCACAGAATTGAATCCACAGCCTTCAGTTACTTCTTCCATTCCCCAAGGGCAGAAACCAGACTTCCAAAACTCAGCAAGTTTTGGCTGCTCTGTAGTCCTTCCCTCGCTCAAGTTTAAGTTCTCAGTTTCCCCAGATGGGGAGGAAGGTGGGCAAGCTAACTAGTCACAGCACTCATCTCCCTCCTCCACACTAGGTCTCAACAGTAACAGGATCTAACACATGCACACACACTGCTAGAATTTTACACTCAGAAGAAACACTCCTTTGAAAATGGGACCCAATGGACGATCTTTCAATAAGCATGGTGGGAGGAAGGGCTGAGGCAACACCAGGGCCTACACTGCTGAGTCACTGAAATGGCAAGGAAGGAACATAAACCTTGAGATGTTGCCAAAGAGTGGTTTTACCCTTTATCAGTTACTCTCCCCCTCTCTTCATGAGACAACTCACTTCACTGGCTTTCTATTATCTCCTAAATGCTCTAGTAAAAATGAGTAATACTGCCAAGGTAAAATGAGGCGGCTACAAAATGGCAACAAGCAGGACAGGGAAGGGATTCCTAATCTTTTGAAAACCACAATGTACAAAAGAATACGACTGTATTTCAATGTGCATTTAGTTTTTCTACCTGTCCAGTTGCCTGGCTTGTCCACATTTTTCTCCTCCTTAATACTGCAACCTGTATTGTATGAACATGCCAGTCTCTCTTCTCCTGACATTGAATAATCGTCAACTCTAGGTTCAAACAATTTTTTTGTACAGATGCCTGAAGAAATCTAGGTTCCTGGAACAGACCCATGACTTCAGAGTTCCCTGAAGAGAACATCCAGAGTTCCCTTTCACCCCACAGCTGCACTTCCCCCTCCCCCAAATTTATTTTAATTTTCAACACATAAAATTTTTAAAACAAGAGTACAACAAACACCTATATATCCTCTACCCAGAGTGAACAGCTCCATTTTCTGAATGTGGCTTCTTTTTATGTATATATACATATAAAAACATGAATACTTTGAAATGTTCCTGCCCCAAAAGAGCTGAAAATGAAAATTCACCTAATTCTTCAGAATGCATCCTGTAAGAACAAGGATATTCTCCTACAGAACCTTATCATACTGAAGAATATGAAAATGAATTCTCTAGTATCAAATATCCTTCTGTAAGTTTGTCCAGTTTTCCCAAGAATATCTTCTATATTTGCAGATCCAGCACTCTCCCCAAATCTTCCAACTCAAGATGGGATCAGGTTCACTTAATGCATTTGGTGGTTAGGATCCTTTCGCCTCTGCTAGTCTAGAACCATCCTCCTGCTTTTTTTCTCCCTTGTGATGCTGACTTTTCCTTGAAGAGCTCAGGTCAATTGTCTTATTAGAGAATAATCTCCCATATTCTCAATTTTTCAGACAGTTCCCTTCTTGTAAACTTTTAAGTTCAGTTCTGAGGTTTGATTAGAATGAGGTTAAAATATTGGTAAGAATATTTCGTATCAGGAAGTACATGCCGTCCGGTTCCTGTCCTATATGAAGCGCACTAAAGAGAATATATTAGTCTATTAGTCTATTTTCTCCTTTGCAAGTAAAGGTTAATTTGTAGGGTGACACTCAGCCTCTGAGTATCTTGCTCCATAGTGATTTTACCATCTGTTTACAATCCTCACCTGAATCCAACTATATAGGGGAGGTGTTTACAGAATCTTTTTTTTTTTTCTATCATTCCTGCCACAGATACTAGCTGGCATTCGTTTATAAAGAAAAGCTTTTCTTCTTCCTCTCATTTTTTTTGTTATTTATATTTTTATTTATTCAATATGTCACACTCAACTACACAATGAGTAAAATGAATGCACCAAGTGTTCCAAACTCAGCGAGTTGGGATCTCATTCAAGTTGATTCTTCTGCCCTTTAGACATGACTGCATTTAAGCATTTCTTTCTTTGTGATACAAGATGATATAGCCAGGCACACCTTGTTCTTTTTCTGCTTCGGACTTGGAATCAGTCATTTCTCCAAGGTACCCTGATTCTTTCAGAGGGGAATGGTATCCAGGTATAAGCTTTGCTAATTGCTGTTATAGGGATCACAACTTCTAGGTTCTTTTAATGGAGAAAGACATCTTTTTGTTGTGCTCATGAGTTCATATTGGTATTTCCATTTCAAATTTAACACCACCATTTTTTTAACATTTGACTTCACTACCTGCAGCTCTTTTCTCCTTATGTTGACAACACTGGTTTCTTTCGTCCAGCTTTCTCTTCTGGTTTAGGAACAACCTTGTTTCAGTAAGGATCACCTCAGTGTGGCAGGAAGAGCTCGCATGGGTTAATCTGACCATAAGCTCTCTAAGTCGTGCCATGCATCTTGGGGGCTTTGTTCACATGGGTGAGCTCCATGACTGCAGAACCTACATCTAAAGTAGATGGAGTTCAGCGACACTCTGAATTTTTAAGAACGGGCAGTAAAAATTCAGCATACAGGGAAACTGATCCAGCATGCTGCCTGACTGTTCTGCCTGGGCACACCTACCAACTCCACCACTTTAAGTAACGACAGAATGGCACACAGCTTCTGTGGAGTGACAACATTCAGGTACCCAGTGGTTTTCAGATATGCGTATCCGTGACGGCCTGGGCAACTTCATGAGTGTTCTTCAAATGAACACAAAGGTGTGAACTTGTTGATTTGCATGGTTTTGTAGGATTTGCAGGGTCAAGTAATTAGTGAATCACTTTCAGAGATCACCTAAGGCCACTTATGGGAAGAGAGCAACCAATTTGATATATATGATTAGTGGTGTCAAAAATATGATTGCATTTTTCGTTCTAGAGAGACAAAATTTGCTATCCTTCTAGACGTTCTAACTTGAGATGCATACGTTCAATTTTAAATAAAAGTATCAGGCCCAGTGCTATTATCCTTTTAGAATAGGTTGGGGGAAACCTTTTAAAGAGGTCAATTTACAGAATAGTCCAGAGCACTAAAGTTTTCTGAGCTTAAAATACCAGTTGAACATTTGTGAGCTTTTGGGAAAGGATTTTCAATTCCAAAATCTAAATTGATTCTAGGAGAAGTGAAATGCAAACAAACATAATTTTCTAAGTTGCCAATTTACTGCAATTGAGATATTCTTCTGCTCCATAAACTTGGAAAGGGTGAGGAGAGAACAGCAGTGTTCAAACACTGTGAAAGTAAAATGCTCCATTCTGCTATATACTTCACTGTTTCTGGGGGACGGTGCATAAAAGAGGGCAATATTTGGGCCATCATATCATAACCACTTTACTAGGATGAAAGAAATGGCCCTAGATTTTTCTATTGGCATCAAAAACAATTTAGAAATGTTTTTATTTATTTATTTATTTATTTATATAAGGAGGCTCCTGTATTTATTTATATAAGGAGGTTTCAATTTGGCATGGTTAGCACTGACCAAACAGTTTCTGGCTATTTTCATAAGAAATGACCATACTTTAAATCATACATTAAATGTGCTTTTTAGGGGAGTTTACCCTATGCTGAATAGTGGCAAGGGCACTTTTCTTTCACACCCTAACACTTAGTACAATCATAAACATGCCCTTAAATCGAGAACTTTCTAAATTCCTTTCTCATCTGTGGTGTGTCATTCCAAGTCACTTCAAATCTTACAAATGTTTGAAAAAACCTAGCTAGGATGGATTTCCCCAACACAAGGTAAGTTATGTTAAATTTGGGGACTCCAAGTAAAAAATTTTTTTAAAGATTTATTTATTTATGCATACAAGCTGGGGTGTAGGCCAGAGGTGTGGGGTAGTGAGAGGATTCACCAGAGGCCGAGTGGGGAGCAGAACAGGCAGATCGACTGAAATACACTGCTGAGGGGAGCAGCAGGCGAGATAGGAGAGGTCTGCTGCACCATGTGGGAGTCTCCCTGGCCAGAGATCAAACTCGTGCTGCAGTGGCTCTGGATAGCTTCATAGTGCTGCACTTAACTCATTGCGCCACCACGGAGGCCCTCCAAGTAAAAATTTTTAAGATGACTTTTGTCACCAATGTTTACTCACTGTATGGTACCACTTCTCTGACTCTATGACTAAAAATAGTTCTTAAGGCTGTTAATTTTATTCAAATGTTTGGATTAAAGTAATAGGATAATTACTGAAGCTCAGTTTCCTATCCATGATGGACATTGATTAGCAAGATTTAACTAGAGAGTAGCTTTACAAACTTTTAAGACCCTCATGACAGACCTTAATAGTCTCAGGAAGTGAGGTCTGAAATTCCTTTTATCATTTTAAATGATTTCTTAAAATAAAAAACAAAGATAACTGGCATTGTGATTATATTCCCCATCTTCGGCAGCTTGGCTTTAATGCATCACTAATGAACAAGGAGACATCCTAATATTAATAGCAGGTTGGGAGGTTTCATAGCAGAACAGTCTTTCCATTTGCTAGTTACAACTGGAATCATCTAGAGCCTCCCAGCTCCTCTAGGACTGCAGCTCTTCTCCAGTGGGCTCCGAGTTTATATTAGACTGCAAGGTGATGAATACAGCACTTATTCAGCAATCTCTCAGGGTAGACAGAGGACATTTCCCTTAGTTTTAGGCAGAAAATCAAAAACAGCCCCATAAAGCCCCTCCTACAAAGGCTGGCCTGTGGTTGCACTAGACTTCAGGCAGGTAAAGGTAGAATTGGCAGGACTCTGCGCGCTCTTGCTCCAACCTCTAAATCTGGCTGTCTTTTAAAATTCTTTCTCCCCCGTGTCCCAAATGAAAATTTAATTCATGTTTCTGCAGCACATGTTACACATTGTACCAACCCTGAGGCAGGGTCTGGCCATTCACTCAAGTCAAACACCAACTTTTCCAGGACAGACACATTAATATTGTACAAATAAAGCAAAGTCTTATTTGTCCTCCCTCCTTTTTCCTGAGTGTTACTGATGATAAAACAATAGTGACAGACTCTTCTTGGACTAAAGAGGAGTCTTTTTTGTCTGGGTCTCAGATCCACTCATTTTAGCTTAAAGAAGCTGCTCTCCTGGTTATCTGACTACAACTTAGTCAAATCTCTGAGCTGGCCATTTTTTTTCCATCTTTCTCCAGTCTTTACTCTTTGGTTATTTCCACAGACCCCCCAAAATTCTCTGTGATTTTCTGTGTTTCGAAGCCAGAGTTTCACTAAAATGCCTCCTTATCTTTATAACTTTACTACTAATCTTAGTGTAGGCATTCATAACATAAATGTTCATGTTAACGTAGTCCTCATAATTTTAATCCATTGAATCCAAGTTCAGACAGGCAGAAACTACAGGTGGGAATGGGGACAGAAACTCATAATCATTCTTAGCATTTCAAAGAAATCACCAACTCTCTGAAAGTCTACTGGTTTAGTAGAGACCTAGCCATTCCTTACGCTCACCTTTTCAACAAACACCCTTGAATTCTTTGCAAACTGCCTTGGGCGTACAGATGAAGAAACTACAAAACAATCTGGTTAGGATATAATAGTTCCAAACACCCAACCCAAGGCGTGGGTTCATCCTAATCACACTCTCAGTTCTAGGGTTAGCCTAGGGTCCATCGGGCTTTAGACTTTTACACAAATTGTTATGCATACGTACATTTTTCTGAAAGATGAACACAGTTCTGACAGGGCTCCAAATCCCAAATGGTTAAGAACCTTTACACTAGACTAACATGACCCAACCAATAACCTCAAAAGAACTAAGTTCCACAGAATACGGATCTTTGTTTGGTTCACTGAGACATCCAAAGTACTCAGCACAGGTCATGGACACCATAGATGCTTACTCCTGAGTTGACAAGGCTGAACGAGTTCTGGTCATGGCTTCCCAAGAAGACCTTCGGAGAGCAAGTACAGGCTATTTGCAGGTCCTCTTACGTGGGGCACACGATTTTCCCTTCTGGCTGAAGTTATCCAAAGTGGTAGCTATAAAAGTATCATCCCAATATCAGATTTCATAACAATTTTGCCCAGCATTGCGAGATAATCTGAAAAGTGGTTCTAAATCTAGGATCTTCCCACTTCAGCTGGGGAAGCTGTTTCAAAATACACAAACCAACCCATCATGCTCAGGCCCTCCCCATTCTCATGTAGATCTAGTCAGGGCCCATGTAATGAATATTTTGAAAAAGCTCCCTAGGTGACTGATACCTTCCATTGTTTCCAACTCCATGAGAGGTACTGATCTATAAGACAATCTAAGCAGAAAATGAAAAAGCAAACAAGCACAGGGTTTACCAGGCTCTTGATAAAGCAACTCAAGAAACACAGACCAAATGTGTTACTTTTATTATTTTCAGAGATAAAGTAAACAGAAAATCTCCTTTAACACCAACCCTATTTGTCAGGTACAGACAATCCATCAAATGGACACACAGGGTTAAGGAGAACGTGACAGACTATCTGAAGCGGAGAGACCATTTTCACAATGGCTTGGTCCAAATTCAATAAAAACTGGCAAGGTGAGCTCATTCCAAACATGCCCAGTGCTCAGCTAATCCCCTCCCTAGGGTCAGAAAACAATGTGCAGCTTTCTGAACCCCTGCGCCCCAACCAGGAAAGGTTCCTTCTCCTGAATGCAAGGTTTGGAACTAATCTCATCAATTCTCCACTCCAATTAGAAAGTAGGTAGAGAAAAGAGGTGCCTCCCAACATGGCAGCTCCCCTGGATTCGGAGACATCCTTTACCCCACTTCACTAAAGCCTTTGTAAACCCGCATTTACTCTCAGCTGGCAAATAAGAAACCACCTGGGAGTAGCTTCCTTCTGTGTAATCCTGGGGAAGGAGAGCCTTAGTCAGTCCCCGCAGCATGTCTTTCCCTTGTAATACAGTGTATTACACTTAGAACACTCCGTACCCAACCAGCTTGGTCTCTCTTCTGTTACAAACCTGAAGTAAACAGATTCTACAGCAGCTACAAGTCTGTTACCAGGGCCACTGTATTGATCAGTATAATTAACATTCACGATTCATCTGGTCCAGCATGACAAGCCAGCTGGGCTGCTCTCCATAAGACTGAACATTGGGGATCTTCATGTCTTGCTTGCTAAGAAGCTGGGCATTAAAAACTCAATTACTGAATTAGAAACTGGATACCACCTGGCCACCAACAGGAAACTGAATTAGTTACCAAAGCAACTGAACACATCTGCCATCTCCACCAAGCACCCACCTATTTCTACTTCTATTTCTACTTCTGAAGCAGCAATATTCTGAAGGCTTCCATTTCACCTGAATTCTGCTTAGGTCACATGTTTGAGGGGAACACCACAAATACACTTCCATTTGGCACGAGCCTGAGTTCCTGGTTAGGGCAAGCGTTGGCCCAGTTCCCAGGATACTAACTCAAAGAAGGTGTGTTTCAAAGACAGGAGCATATACAGCTTTTGAGCATCAAGTTCAGTCTTGGTTTAGAAGGGGCAGTCAGGGTTGCAGAGTGAGAACCAGAAGTTTGCTCAGCACTGCTGCTGTTTACTACTTTCAGGACTCCAATTCGTATTCCAAAACGAAGCTGTTCAACTTATTCCTAGTCTCCAAACCTCAAACACCCCAAGAGTTAAGTCTAGATGTTCCTTAAATCAAGAGTATGTGTAAACTAGAATGCCAGTTTCGACTTTGGGCAGTGACCCTAATGCTTAGAGCTTAAAATTTGGTGGGAAAATCAGGCGACCTTCCCCACTGAGTCTAAGGATGACCCCGAGTTTCTAGCCTACTGTCTTGTGTTCCCAAAGCACTGAGCTAAGAAGTTGGAGTCCACATATTCTCCCTTACCTATTTCTGGCATTGTAAAAGGATCTACCAAGCTGTTATAAATGTCCACCGATGTCTCACCTGCAGTTCTGGTACTATTATCACCCAAATGGGAGGGGTCTTAGAAAACCAACCCTGGCCAACAAAAGGGGCAGTGAGCCAAGTGAGTTCAGCTTATTTTCTGATAGAGATGATCATCTCACAACAGTTTACTGAATAAACAATTATTAACAGGATATATGCCAGGCACTCCTTACTGTACAACGTGTGAGACATGACCCTTGTCCTTGACATGTCTGGTCTAGAGAATCTATCAAATGAAGAGTAAGATTCACATATCAAGTCAGTCCTGAAAGTAGGCCCTAGAAACACACTGAAATCAAACCTATTTTGATAGAAGGAAGCAAATTATTTTGTTCACTTGTGCCACTCAGTCTAGGATGTGAGTTCCTTATTCCAACACTCCTGTGGAACCAGCTATGGAGCTTTAGGGGCACCCACAGTTCATATGAAGGGCAGTGAGACAGTACCAAGAAAACCCAAAAAGTCGCTCAAACACTGGTTTCAGTGTACAGAAGTTCCTGAGTCGAACCCTCAAGGCACTGATAATGAGTCTCTGGGGAAGCTGAGGTGCATCCCAAAGAGCCGGGTGACAAAGCACACTGTAACCTCAGCGTTGTTCCAAGGACAAACTGCAATTGGGAACTTAATCTCAGTAGTTTATGATCCGTAAAGGAAAGAGATACTATGACTTAGAGGCCTGCCCTACTAAATCAGGGTTTTTTAACCCAAGATTTTTAAACTCATGACAAGTTTCTGGGAGTCCCATTAGTCCGCCGAAATGTAAAATTTTTGTGCTGCTAAATTTTCCTGAGGAAAGAACCATGATTTTCATAATATTGTTAAAGGGATATATGACTTAAAAAAAAAAAAAAAAAGGATTGTTCTAGAGTCTCTAATCTAGCAAATGCCACAGGAGCACTCCCTCAAACTGGCAAGAGAAACCTATCCACACGCTTAACTCTCTTCTGAAATTAGAAAGAGATGTGGTGTGTACTCTGAAGATTCAAGTCCAACAGCTTTTCTACATCTCTAAAGTAAAGCTAATTGTCATGAGAGGCCAAACAGGCTTTCCATAAGGACTTTGATGACAGAGATGGGTGGGTGGGGGTGGGGGTGGGGGTGGGGGGAGTTGATGGGTTACTAAAGAGAGTGGAGCAGAATCTCTGTTTTGCTCACTTTCATGCTATGTCTGCTTTTTGATTTTAAGAGTCTAAGACCAAAATGGTAACAGCTCACACCCCCAAAACAGAGTTGAGGTCAAGCCAGCCCTAAGGAAAAGGGATAAAGCCATTCCCATTATGTCCACTGAAACCTATGCCCCAAAAGTTTACCTCATACAATAGGTACTAGAAGAGTTGGAGCCATGTACCAAAAATAGAACTTTTAAAATCCTGACATTGCTCAAAACACAGTGACTTAATGCAAGAGGTCAAAGTGAATGAAACATGGTTAAACTCAGGTTCTACAGACCCTCGACCCTTTCACTCTGCCTCTCACCGATTCACCATGTAGCTCACAGAGCAGAACACCGCTGTGGATCAGCATCAACATTTTCCTTGGCACCGCGTGTACTCAGGCTCAGTGGGATTCCAGTGATGCCATTATACACACACAGGTTTGAGAGAGGAGAAAAATAGATAAACAACAGGGCTCACTCTGCTCTAGCTGTGCAGTCTTCAGACTGTAAAGCACTAAGCCTGAGGCAGGGTCCAAGATGAACAGCTTACAGCATAGTGAGCTGTCCCGAACCTCCCTGGTTAAACCCCATTTCTAGCACACAATGAGTACAGGGTGTTCGTCTTTGAAGATGAACTGGTTTTGGCTGGTAGATTACACTTTAAGCCCTACAGGTTAAGTACAGAGGCATGTTGGTTGAAGCATTGGGGCTTGTACAATAAGAAAACAGGCATGCGTGGACTGTCCTAGATGACAGTTCTGTCAAAGTCCCTCCCCCCAGCACTTATCCCAGCATTCCAAATACTATCTTTACCAGTAGTTCATTAAACTCTTTTCCTTTGTGTCCTGCTTGGATAGTAAATGACTAAGTCCCCATATATGCTGCTAAGGAGTACTAATCATTATTATATACATTGTGAGATTAAGATACAGGACTGAATCCTTTAGAAAAACCGGAGAGATCGGAACAAAAAAGAAACCAGTCTGAGTTAACAAAGGCACAGGTGCTCCACCCCACTTCTGTGACCGCTGTGGAGCAAGGGTCTTTCTAAAGGACAAAATCAGTTGCTTGTCATCAGGAGCAGGTTATTTGCAACAAGGAGAAACAGCACTAAGGGGAGGGAGTTGGAGTACAAAGGGAGTGGGATGTGAAAGTGCCTATATAAGAGGATAAGTCACTGTTTACAAGTCTTTGGAACGATTTCATATAATTCAACAATTCCAGTTCGGGAAGGCTACAGGAAATACCCTCCTGGACTGTCAGCCCAGTGTCTGCCAATGACCCACATTCTAGGGGCACAGTGCATGGCCAGGGGCTGGGGTGAGGGAGTTCGTTAGATGGAGCAGATCCCATTTGATCATCACAAGCTCTGAGCTTTCCTGTGACCTATGCACTTCCTGTAAATCAACAGTTTACGTTCAACACGGGTTAAGCACTGCATAAAATAACATTTTGCCAGGGAACAATTTCCCCTGTTGAAAAGACATTCCCATAGACACTTTTTTTTGGTTTGGTTCTGTAAGAATATTTCAAAATCCCACATGAGCCAAGGTATTTTTCAGCGTGTAAGGAGGCACTCATTGAATAGCACGGTGGGGTAACAGGTATAAACCAGAACTGGACTAGGCAAACCAGGATATTTGGTCACTTTAGTTATCAAGGAGGAAATACTCTAATTTTTACTCACTAAATGTCAATCTCTTAACAATCCTGTACTACTATTAATGCCCACTTTACAAATAAGAAAATGTAGGCTCAGGCAGGTTAAGGCACCCTTTCAAAGTCACACAGCATTGAGATGGTAGAGACTGAAGGTATACCTGACTCCACAAAACAAGTTCTTAACTTACACTGGACTACTCAGTTCTAGGAACCAAAGAGAAGTCAAAGAGGTCCTGCGTAACACTCCAGCAAGGGTGGGCCAGCACGAGAACTACCTGAATGAGTCAAAGGAAAATATGGAATCAGAAGAGAAAAGGTGACTGCAATTCTATGTGAATTTTTAACTACGTACTAGATGCAAGACACTGAGTGTTGACAAGAGTCAGAAGGAAACTTTTGGGTAAGGACCTGTAACCCTGCTTGCTGGATTTCACGTTGGAAAAAACTCTGGTCTATGCAAATGTGTTGATCTTCACACAGATGGGGATGCTTCACTCCCGCCTCAGTATGGTATGTTCTGAATTATTACAGCCAGTATAATAGAGGTGGTCCTTCTTTGTAAGATTTTAATATTCCAATTCCCAAACCTTATTTGAAGTAGCAGTAGCACAGGCAATTAAAGATCTACAAGATTCTATGTAAGAAAATACCACTATAAACAAGAATAGCATATTCAGTGAAACACACTAAATCCAAAAACTTGTTTCCTTATAAAGCAAAGGGTACATAGGTTGTAATCTTGTCAGCAAGGAATCTAGACAATGAATACTCCTCTCTGTGACAAGCTTAAGACACAATTAGTGTCTAACTAACTAAACTAGACTCAAGTAAGAGAGGTCATCAGCGTCTGTGGAGAAATCTGAGAAAGACAGCATCCCCTTACACCAACTCCTCATCAGACTTCCACCAGTATAACAGCTGCTCTAAAGAGAAGTGAGAGACATCAATGATGCGAAAACAGTATCAACCAAACAAATCTCTTCTCAGTGAATCTAAGTAGCATAGGTGTAAATTCTATAAAAATGCACCAAAAACGTGCCAGAAGACAATCCTGGTGAGAAGGACAGCAGCCTGGATCCCTCCATCAGGGCAACCTCCCAGCAGTCCTCGCTGGTAGATGCTTCCCGGATATCAGCTGGCCCTTTTGAGGTACTGCTGCTGCCCACTTTATTCAAATGAAGACTATTCTACAGACAGATATTTTTGTGTCTCTCTCTTCTCTTTACCCTACTGTACTGGTGGTAAAGCTGACCACGCAGATCCGAGGTCAAATGCTTAATCTACCACTCCACAAAGTCCCACCAAATGTTCAGAACAGCAGAGAATAGCAAATGTTCTGATAGGTCTTTCAAAGAAATGTCTGTTCAGGTTTCATCAATAAGCTAGAGATTTTGGTTTAGCTATGAAAAATACATCAGCTTGATACAATATTTCCAAAGACCCAAAGACAATTACTACCCCATGCAACACAAAGTAGCAGGAAAAAAAAGGATAAAAAACTCACCGATTATGGGGAAACAGCTGCCTTGCTGATGTGGTTCAACTGACAACTGCCAACATTAAACAAGCATCCTCCACGTGGCGTGATGTACAATCTCCTTACAACTAAAACACTCTGACCCAAATTTTCCTGGCAATACTACTACCTGAAATCACCAGTCAGGATAAGTTGTGAACCATGTGATTCATACTACACCTATTAACGATGTCTCGTGAAAATTCTCTTTAGAACTTAATGTTCAAGTTGTCTTCTTGAAAAACTGGTGTGTATTATTTTCCATGCAATGGAAATGCACAGTCTCTGCAAATGAGACAGTAATTATGTGATTCCCTTTTATTCTAGAAAAGCTTAAGAGTTATATTTGATGATCAGCTTCATCAACTGCCTTTGCTTACTATCAGGGTTAATGGTATTTTTTTCCCTCTTGCTATATATTGACCTCCTTATCCACAGTGTACGTATCCTGCATTTTAAGTGATTTCAAATGCTCATTAAAAAGAAGAGTGTTTGCAAAGTACACTAATAGCTCTTTTTAAAACCACTTTAGCTATTTTAGCCCACAGGCACCTACCTCCACCCATTCCAAAGAGAAAGCACTTATTCAGCAGATGAGGAAACTGAGGCACAGTAACTTACTGGTTTAAGGTGGTATTTAGTTGTCTTAGACACACAGATAAAGCCTTCAATCAAGCCAGTGAGCCCTATATCTACCGCACAGCACTGTAGTAGACTGGAGCTTACAAAACCAAGTAAGTTATGATTGTAGTTGAAGACTCTAGATATCTATGCTTTTAATGGACGGACATCCACCCTGCTCTGAACAAAATAAGTAAAATTTCACCAGTTATGTTGCAATCTGATCTGAGGACCATCAAGGTCACCCTGAAGTAACCTGTAGCCTCAAAACACCAGAAATATCCTCAGTTTCCTGAGGGACTTCGGGGCTTGGAATGATCCAAAGATTACTTGGTCTAGATCCAGAATGCAATCCTTAAGGTGAAGGACAGCGCCATCTGAAAAAGCCTTTTTCTCCCACCATTCAGTATGTGCCATGATACATTTTTCCCTTTTACTTTTTTCACACTCACATTTTCAACACATGGCAGAGGTACAAAAGTGATTTAAGTCATAACATCCAATTCAGCTGAAGTTCTGAAAACATGGATCACCTGGGACTTGCTATGTGACCTTCACTAGTCCTCAACCGACTCATTAACTAAATAAATGTTTTTTTTAATTGTCACAAGGGTAAGGGTAATTAGTCATCAGACAACACTTTAATAGAAAGTCTTGTATAAATGCTAAAAAGTAAAGCTCGAAAAGGACAAAATTAGTAAGAAACACTGGGGTACATTTACCAGCAAATGGAAACTTACAGCAGGGTCTTCCCACATTCCTGGCAGACTGCTACTTTCAGCTAATGGAACATGAGTCTCTAAAATCATTAGCACTTGGCCTGACAACAATATACATTAGTAATACTCCTCCTGGGAAGAAACGAGGAGAGGGAGGTTTATTCCTGGTAGGCAGCCATACTGACATTTCAATAACTAGATAGCCAGGAGGCTAGTTATTAACATTTGAGCACCTACTCTATAGTAGGTGCAGAGCTTGGCATAATGCTTACAATGGTGAAAAAGGTCTCTGCCTTTATGAAGTTAACCTACAATACAACTTTGTCTTAATAACAGTTGTACTTGGAAGAATAAAGGCTTAGTAAAATAATGGCAGTGAGAATAAAGATGTCTAATCCCTGAAGCAACTAGACAAAAGAGGATAGACTAATGGGGAGATAAGAGTTCAAAAAATTAGAGTACTATGGCTTTCCCATTTTTTCCCCTCACTCATTACAGGTGCTACCCTTAAGCAACCTGCTAGTAAGGGCTGTGACACTAAATAGTGCAAATTACAAAGAGACACTGCCCAAATAAAAGTCAGCAGAACTGAGAGCACTAAAAATAAGGCTAACCAGATTCTTTAGAATCAAGGGATCTGCCACACCCATTTAAAGGCATTTTCTATTGGTTAAGTCTTAATTTGGTGGGAAAAGGGAGCGAAAGCACACAATATGCAATGGAGATCTGACTTTTCAATCCTACATTAGCTATCAGGAGTGGTAGGTTAATTTTGTTTTTTAAAAAAGGCCACCTCTTCCACTTACGACAACTAGTTCAGGTGTGCAAGCTTCCAGGAGTGTATATTCCTGCCAACCCTGCTTCCTTCAGCTTATACAAGCACTGCAGGCAGAGACAGCCTTGAAACACTGTTTTTAAACAGGAGGGAAGTATTTATCCAGGTTCTCATTGGTTTCAGAAAGGTCACCTCGCTGCAAAGGTTATTCGGTCCACTGCTAACTGGGTGCCAGGTATGTGGAAAGTCAAGATTGTGGTTGGCAACAAACGCTCAAAAGCATTAGGGATCCCAATTCTGCCAGAGAGCTAGTTCGACTAAAACCTCCAAAGGTTGCCATTTAATCTTCCACAAGAGAATGCGAAGGGTGTCCTTAGAGCTTAACCTACAGCACAAGACTAACTTGTTCTGCCTCAGTAAATGTGGCAAAGAATGAGCAATCGTTCCTTACCACCCGCCCCTTCAACCCACCCAAGCTCCTTTCTCAAGGACGCCTAAGCGATATTCAACGACTCTAGGATCAACCTGTATCCATGACAGTGTGTGCAGTCACCAAACTCCAAATGCTAATTTCTCACATTTGCGAATTGTAGGGTAAATGAGAGACTTATCAGGTTTTTCCGCCCTCCCCTCAGTGATGGACCTCTGGAGGCCTACGCGCATGCCTGACGGCGGGCACCTGGAGTGGGGTGTGGGCGTGCGTCAGTGGGCACCCCTGATCCAGAGACTGGACTTATGAGCAGAAGCAGCGGCAGCGGCAGCAGCAGAGAGCGGCGTGGAGCAGGGGACCATTTGGGGGTGCAGCCGAGACGCCACCAGAGCCTAGAAAGAGTGAAGATTCGCCGGGGGCTGGGAGGCCTGTCAGCCTCCCGGCCCCTGGCCCCATTGCCTGCCCTGTACCTGGTCGCCTCTCTACAAGAGACCACTAAAAAGCCTTTAAAAGCCACCCTAAGGCTCCAGACCTCCCTCCTTTCCTTATACCCATCCGCAGAGCTCTATGGAAAACCTGTGCTCCCTGGTGTTTTCTTGCCACTACAATTGGCATTAGTTGGCAAGATGATTAGACGCAGCCGGGTAGAGAGCCCTCCAAAGGCCTCAAGAGGGACCGAGGGGTGGCAGACCTCCTCTACGTGGGCACCTTCCCAGAGGTGGCCCGAGGAGGACAAATCCCCGGTGCAGCTCTGCAGCTGGAGTCCAGACACCGTTGGAGGCCACAGCAACACAGAGTCCAGGAGCTTCTAGAAGACCTGAAGAAGCTGCACAGGAGGTGGACAAGGAAGGTCGGGGAGCTGCAGGACAAGACCTCAAGTTGAGGAGACGACCTAAGAGGACCCACTACTCCGTGGCAGCAGCCTCATCAGGAAGAACGAGTAAAGCACTGATGGACTTGGACTAAGTTATGACTATGGGACGCTGGGGATGGAAGATGTCGTTTCTACACCCCTGAGGATGGCAATCAGGGAGGTGGCCGGTGGGTCCCAGTCCAAAAGCAGCCTGTGTGCTGCCCAGCACTCCCAGGGCCACAGCCCAGGGAGGCGGTGGCCAGCGTAGAGGAAGGGGCAGGTGTGAGAGCAGGCCTGTGTGAAGTTCTCTGCAGCCTGGCAGAGAAGCTGTAAAAGCCAACTTAAGGCAAAAGCTGGTGCCAAGGCTGGGAAGCCCTGAGTGGTTAATAAGTGGCTGAAAGGTTTTTAAAGGCCAGTGTGTCTCTTAAAATCACCTGAGGGATGTACTGTTCTTGTTGAATAAGGGTGAGGTGCTGAGGAGGCCGTCCTTGGGGACAGGTGGGGAACGTGGCTCGTGGCGGAGACCACGAAGAGGGGACCCAAGAGAGGCCGCATGAAGAGCCTTTATCTGCGGATCCTCGACCCACGCGCGTAGGGGTTGGCCTGAGCACAGGAGTCTGCTCGTCATATTGGTGGCCATGAAAGCCGAGTGTTGGAGTGACGACAGAGAGTACCTCTGGGGACTGGGTGATTACCCCCCCAAAAGAATGCTGCCAATCTCAAGAGTTGAGTGCATCCTGGGGGTGGATGCTGTGGGGATCCCCCCTCAAATGAGCAGTGCCTTTGGCAACGTGAATTGGTAGATCTGTTGGTGCCAATAACCTTGTCTTTTGCCCACAGGTTGGCGCCCTGCCTGGGCTTACTTGTATTTTGTTATATTTGCTGCATTGTTTGTCTGTGGGTCATGTTCAGATTTTGCCAAAAAAAATGTGTAGATTGTATGGCAAAAAAACCTGAGGTGGTGGATTGTAGGATAAATGAGAGAATGATCAGGTTGTCCACCCTCCCCTCAGTGACAGACCCCCACAGTCCTACACGCATGCCTGATGGCGGGCACCTGGAGTAGGGCACCTGGAGTAGGGCACCTGGAGTAGGGTGTGGGCCTGTGTGAGTGGGCGCACCTGAGCCAGAGACTGGACTTACGAGCAGAAGCAGCAGCAGCAGCAGAGTGGAGCGTGGAGCAGGGGGCCATGTGGGGGTGCAGCCGAGACGCCACCAGAGAGCCTAGAAAGAGTGAAGAGCCTCCGGGCCCCGGCCGTTGCCTGCCCTGTACCTGGTCGCCTCTCTACAAAAGCCCATTAAAAAAGCCTTAAAAAGCCACTTAGGGCTCCAGACCTCCCTCCCTTTAGACCCGTCTTGCAGCTCCACAGCCAACTGTCCTCCTGTCTTCTTGCCTATACACGAATCAACTGGCTGGCCACAGACCGTGCAAGTCACAGTTCTCCATTTCCTGCTGCCCTTATTGCTTTCACCTGCCTCCCAGGCAGAACGCAGTTGTTGGATTAACGGGCCACTGCTCCCCAAGATATGCCCAAAGCAGCGCTGCCAGATTTACCCACACCTCTGCGGGGAGATTTTCTGTACGCCCCCACTCCCTGGGACTGGGCACAGGGGCCAACTGAGTTGGTTCACCCACGCCCACTCCCCACCTTCAAGGCCCTTCACCTAGGGAAAGTCAGCGGCAAATTTAAGGCCTGGCCCTGCTGGGTTTCAAAAAGATCCTGGGGAGTAGGTCCGAGGGACAAAGGAAAGTGAGGTCAGGGGCGGCCTTTCCAGCTCAGGATAGGCCTGGGGCCGCTCGCCCGCCCCCCTCACACCACCTCCGTCGTCGCGGATCACCTCCAACCTCGCCCCCTCGGTCCCCAACTAGCTGGAGCCCGAGCCCCGGGCTCGCTCGCGCCCCTTCCAGGAGGCCCCAGCCCGGGCCCCCGCCGCCTCCCAGAGCCCCCGCACCTTCTTGGGAGCCTTGGTGACGGTGGCCATGAAGGAGTACTTCTCGGCGTCCTCAATCTCCTTGGCCTGCTTCAGCTCCTCCCCGACCCCGGGCAGCGGCATCGCGTCAGGCATCGACATCCCCCGGCCGGCCCGGCCCGCGGCTGACCCGCCGCCGCCCCCGCCTCTTTCCCTCACGGACGCCCGCCCGCCCGCCCGCGCGGCGCCCTCCGACACGCGCTCGCCCACCCTCCCGCCGGGCCCCGCGCCGAGCTGCGTCCGAAGCTGAGGTGCTGGGGTCCGCTCGGCAGTCCAAGGCAGCCGGACAGCGACGGCCGCCACGGGAGCACCCCAAGCAGCAGCTCGGAGCTCGGACCGGCCCGCGCCGCCACCTCCGCCGCACGCAAACACGCACGCAAAGTAAGGGTAAAGGGAGGTGACGCCACGTCAAGTACTGGCAGCTCCGAGGCAGGAAAAGAGGCGGAGCGAAATGGCGCTCTGTCGTGACGTCACCACGCTGGCCTGAGCCGCCGAAGCCACCCCTTCATCTTCCCTGCTCGCTGGTGAAACTCTCAGGCTGCGCTGGCCCCTTTGCG
The DNA here is from genome assembly GCA_004024925.1 of Scalopus aquaticus. Lineage (NCBI taxonomy): Eukaryota > Metazoa > Chordata > Mammalia > Eulipotyphla > Talpidae > Scalopus > Scalopus aquaticus. The sequence continues at coordinate 126,931 of PVIJ01000965.1, read as the reverse complement.
CCACCAGGTGGCGCCATCAGCCCTGTGAGCGGCGCGTGGGCCCCGCAAGGATGCCTTGAAACTGGGGAAGGCTTTAGCCGGTGGGTGCCCAGGAAGACCTCAGAAGGGCCTAAGGGAAATATCTGGGAGAAAAACCAGAGACCCACACGACTCCCTCTACAGCCAATCCTAGGAAACGTGGAGCCTGCGACAGCCCATGCACTCACTACCCCCACCCCAGGCCCTTGGGCCCAGACCCCCTTCCGTAGGGGCCCGGTTTGCTTCTTTGACTCGGTAAGGGTGGACAGAACAGACTCGGAGCAGTGCATTTACTGCTCAACCCTTTGTGACCTCTTCCACCGCCATCTCCGTTGGGCCTTGCCTCTTTACAAGACCTTCTGGCCGCAGAACTTGGGTTATCTGGCCTTTGGGATGGGGTTAATGGGTTGGAGGACAAAGGGCAGGAGTGAAAATGGCTTTTCTCCTCCATTCTTCGCCTCCCCCCAAGCATTAGACTCTGCTGGCTCCCAGCGCAGCGCCCAGGGCCTTTATAAGCCACTCACGTGTTTTGCAGGTGCCCTATTACGTGCAGTCGCATGTTAGGGCCCCACATAGTAAAGGTGCCGTGAGAGAGTTTGTTTTGTAAGGCTTAGTTGAGCTGCGAAGACAAGGCCTGTTTGTAACCTAATGTCAGCTGAGGTAGCTTGTCCTTTGAGATTCCAGTGACATTGGCTGAAACTCCCATGTCCTGTGGAAAGTCCAATGCCCTCCTAGAGATTTCTGTGAATTATGGGGGCGGGGCGGTTGAGGGGGTTGCAATTTCCCTGGTTACCTCTGGCTCTAGTTTTCTGTCTCATAGGAAGTTCTACTCACTGGTATATAGCTGTTTCTTTCGTTCTTGCTGATTCAGTATGGGACATTACCCTGTCGCCTTTCAACCCCCACCCCTATTCCAAAACAACCGCAAAAATACTGCTGTAACATGTAGCAGAACTTTTAATGAAGGTTTGTGGGCCACGGGAGAGATTACGTCAGCTAGAAAACAATTTAAAATCACATTCCACGATGTTCTGAAAAGGTTTTTTGGCTTTCTGGTCACTCAGAGTTTCTTGCTGGCGACACCACCCAGACTGTTCTCTGGCCCACTGTCCTCTAACCTAGCCTCCTCCTGTTACTCCCTTCCCATCCCTCCTCCTCACCGTCCCAGCCTGACTGATTCTGGGGAGCTGGATTTGTCTCTACTGTGCTGATTAATTCATGTCTTCCTAGTGCCCTTTTCCTAAATCCCTCCCCCCAGCGCCCATCACCCAGCCTACCTTTTCCTATTCAGGAACCTACCAGACTTAACTCTTTCAAGAAGAAATTGCTTGAAATGACATCTCCGTCACCCCCAACACACTGTTGTGTTCATGGCTGTGATGAGTGTGAAATACTTGCCTCTGGGGCCCCAGAAGTCCTGTCAGAGGAACCCATGGACCTCTCACCCATACCCTTGAGTCATACGTTTGAAATATGCTGCAGAATGGACTGGAAGGGTGCACACTTCTGTAGATCCTGGTGTTTAGCTCCTAGGATTCGCTCATCTGCCCACTCTTTGAGTCCCCGAATTCCCTCTCAGGAAAATTCCAGTAGCAGAAGGGACCGAGGGGTTCCAGAGCCCAGATTCATGCATAAGGATGGAAGGCTGGCACCTTCCTGCTCTTCGCTGCCCACCCCGACCTCTTCGGTGATGCAGCTTTCTTCCCATGGGTTTATCCGGATTCTTCAGAGTCCAGGGATCAGAACTGCTGACTCAAACATCGGGGGCAGAGCCAGTTGGAACAGAGGTGAAAACGCCACGTACCTTGAATAGGAAAACATGAGAGTCAGGGTAGGTGGTTTTCTGTTGCGTTTTCTGTTGTTTGCTTAGGTGCACCTGTCTTTGGGATTTGCTTTTTAAAATTCCCATTATCCAAGAGCTCTGTCTCTTAGTGCCCCAGTTCTGCCATGCGTGTTAGTGTTCAGACTGTGAGATTCCTAGAGCGACAGTCTCTCTTTTACTCCTCCTGAACCAAAGTGGCAGATTTTCCTGCCACGGGGCCCACAGAACTGGCTGTTGCTGCTACTGAGGATGGCAAAGAGAGGGCCAGGTCTAGAGGAGACTGTTTGAGCCAAGAAGGAGACCAGGTCCAACTCCACTCACCTGTGTGCCTGGCTCAAGGGGAGACTGGGGAGGCTGGCCTAGGGCAGCTGGGGACCTTAGACTGGAAATCAGGAGGGGCAGTGCTGGCCTGACAGGAAAGGCGGCCCTGTGCAGTCCATGTGGGGCCAGGGCCAAGGGCGTCCCTGGAAACCAGCCCTCTGCAGAGGACATGGGTGGCTGCCCTCTTCCCCCATGGGTGGCTGGAGATCAAAGGGCTCACCGAGCCATCGTGACAGCGGCGAGAGCCACTGCTGACCCCCCTCCCCTCCCCAGTGGCCCTTCATGGCTCAGACAGGGCGTCAACTCTCATTGGCGCCCTCAGCCCACCTCCCATCTCCCAGCAGGCGCCGGGGAGTAGTCGCGGGTGAGTCAGGGCTCACTCCCCTGAACAGCGCGGCTCACACACAGACGAGACAACCAGGGGCCAGTGTCTGAGCAGAACAGGGCCCAAAGGACAGGTGCTCCTGTTGTGTGGGGACGCTGCAGACAGCCTGGACGCTGGTCGGGACCTGCTCTAGAAGGGGCAGCCTGTGGCAGCTGGGACTTGGGAGAAGCCGTCGCCAGAAACGTGGTGACACTGAGCACCACGTGGGCTTGATCTGGTGAATCAGATTCACAATTCGGCCCATTCCGAAAGCGCTCCTCCACACGAGTTCGTTTGCCCTAGAATTCATGAAATACACATTCACGACTGAAGGTGTGCCAGGGGCAGCACTAGATGTTGGCGCTGCAGAGGCTGGTGATGTGTGGCCTCCGCCTGGGGGCAGGTGGTGGGGTGCAGGTAGGAGTTAGGGGGTGAGCAAGACAGGCTTCGTCGAGGGAGATGCTTCCTGAGCTGGCTCCTGACAGATAATCTGCTGGACAAGGCAGGGAAGGGCTCCAAGCTGAAGGAACAGCCTGGGGAAAGGCAGGGCAGTGAAACGGCTTGGCAGGTCGCATGAGCTGTAAATATTTCGGTGCGGGTGGGGCAGAGGGTGCAGAGCAGGGCGGAGTGAGAGCTGGAGCTGGAGGCAGGTGCTACAGAGCCTGGCGAGCTGTGGGTGGGTGGTGGTGACGTCCACGGAAGGGGAACATGGGAGGAGCAGCATTTATGGGTGGGGGGCTCCTGAGATAAGGCGTCAGTTTAGGAAATGTTGAGATTGATGTATCTGTGAAATGCACTGTCCCCCGAGACTTAAGGTAGCCTGGGTTGGCGCCTTTCATGCCCACCTGCGCTGTGCCCGTCTGGCACCCCACGTCTGGCACCCCACCACAGCACGACTGTGCTCTTCCTGAACACCTTCAGCTTCCGAAGGCCAGGCCTGCCCCAGTCCTCTGAAAGGAAAGGTGCAGAAAGATCACTGAGTAATAGCAGAGGCATGAAGGCAGGTGAACAGCCCCATGCTCTACTCCAGCAGGCCGGCCCCAGCCCATCTGCCTCAGAACTGCCATGCTGAATGCCTCTGGCTGTGCCACTGACATTGTAACTGATGTGCGGGATGCCCCTGATTCCACATTGCTAATCTGCCCTGCTGGCCTTGAGAGACAACCAGGGGCAAGGCTCCCAGGCGTAGCCCCCCAGCTCTGGGTGCTGCCCCCACCCCGGCATGCCTGGTTGCCACTTCCCACTGAGCGCCTTCACAGCCACTCTGGCCACCTTCCCTCCCCTCTGCAGCTCTGGCTCCTTGAGAAGACACGCAGTCCACCAGGGCAGAGAACAACTCCTCCCTCTCTGCGCCCCCGCCTGCTTATTTTGGTCATATTTACTGTCATTTTACTATTTATTATCATGTTGACTGCAACCCTTCTGGGAAGGAAAAAGCTGTGAAGATAAAAACCCCTTTCCATCTTTCAGAGTTCACTCTCGCTCTTATCAGTTTGCAGGAGCTCCTGTTTACATACCTGTGAGAAGCAGGCAGGGTTTCGTATATACGGCTTTGATCAGATTACAGTATTTCAAAAACACATCACCACATGCAAATGCCGCTCGGATCTGTTTCTGCCAGTGTTTCCCAGTGTGCCACATATTCCCATCCAAGTTTGCTGAACGTGTCACCATCATCGGGCATTTGGGCTGTTGCCCACTTAATGCAGTATAAATAGAGTGTGTCGGGGTAGGAATTGGTGGGGATGGCGGTCAAGTGGAACAGACAAAGCTGGGTCACAGCACCAGGTCCTGGAGAGAGGAGGAGCAAAAGTGTAAGCAGGGGGGCAACTGTCTTGGCTGTAAGCAGGGACTGAGGGAAGGCACCTTGCAGCTGTGTGTGTGTGTGTGTGTGTGTGTGTGCACGCATGTACACAACTTCAGTGGTCACATCCTGAAAGGCTCGTGGTGTTGGGGAAGAGGGGAAAGTCCACTGGGTATCTGGGCAGACCAAGAAGGCTTCCAACCTTGACTCAGCTACCCACTTGGCTGCTGGCATCCTGGGCCTTTCTGGGCCTCTGTTTCCTCATGCCAAGCCAGGCGCTGCCTCACCATCTGGGGCTCACGATGGAGCCCACCCAACAAAATAATAATTTAAAAAGTGCTTTGAACAAGTTTGCAAGTATTGTGCAAATGTAAGTTACTCAGGTATGGATCTAGGCTAAACGTCTGCAGGGGGAAGGTGCCATTGTCAACAATTTGGAATTCTCTCTGTGCCCTGCTTCTCAGAATGCCACGCAGCAGCAGAAACCTCCTTTCTGCAGGGAAGGAGTGCCATGCACTTGTTTATACCTGGATTGCACTTCCTTAAAAGGGGGGGTGGAATCACCCCGCCACTAGCCTGGCCCAGACTGGTGGAGGGTCTGAATACGGTATGTCCAGCAGCCCCTCAGAATGCCTCAACTGCCTTTTCCTGGGTTGGACGGGGGATCTGCCCTATCTTTCTTCAGTTCCCAAAGCTGCAGCGAATTCAAATGAAGGCGGAAAAGGCAGCAGGTCCTTGTAAACAACTTTCAAGGGATCTGTTCTGATGATTCTTTGTGCTGCTTTGTGTTTTTTCCTGTACTTCATATGTTTGTTTGTGTGTGTTGGGAGGGTGATGGGGAGTTTACCAAAAAAGCAAAAATGTGAAATCGGCCAAGACGTCAGGCTGTGCCTTGGTCTCTGCCCGCCAGTTATTTATGGAGCACCGGCTTTGTGTTCCGAGGGCCATCAGCGAGCCTGCCGCCAACAGGACAGGCACCTTCCCTGTCCTCCAGGGACCTACAGTCAGAAAAGCAGGACTTTGTTAGGTGACCTGGGCCCTCCCCATACCTGTTCAGGGAGGGACCCTCCTCCTTCCTTTCTCCGTGCGGTGCCCCCGCAAGGCACCCCTGAGACAGCATCAGAACCACAGTGGGCGTGGGAGGGGAGATGACCATTTGTCTTCAGAGTTCAGTTGAACTTACCCACGCTTAGAGTTGACTGGAGTCTTTTAGAAGTTTCTGGAAGACTCCCTGGCACATAATCTCTCCCAGGACAATGGAGAGTGGGCTGGTGAGGAGGAGGAGGTACCGGCTTGTAGGGATCCGGTTCTGCACTGCCTGTCTGTGCCTCTCACGGGCATACCCCGCTCCCAGGACTGGATCCATGGGGGTACTAGAAGAGGCACTTTGGCCAGATCGCTCGGATATCCCACTGGGGTCTAGCGGAGAGGTGTGCCGTGACTGGAAAGCACTGGGACTGGATGGGGTGGGACAGGCAGAAGCTACAGCTTTCCAAATCTTGGGTGTCAAGGCCTTGCCCCCTTTGCCCCAAAGGTCTGGCAAGCCCTGGGGCTGGTTTTTGGAGCTGGAGGAGAGCAAGTGGTCAGCTGCGGCTGCAGAGGCTGCTGCTGGGTGGGAGCCCTCCTTCCTCACCCTCTCTGGTGTGCAGGGCGGGGGCTCCATTGCGTCACTCTTGGAGCCTCTGATCCTGACTTTGCAGCCAGCTAGGCCCCTGGAGGAGGGACTCTCCCTGTTTCTCAACAAACCATTAACCATTTCTCCCTCCTAGTCCGCCCAAGTGCTGACCCGGGTTCCCTAGGCCGCCCCTCATGCCAGTTAGCCCTGATCATGAAACCTCCCTCCGCTCTGGAAGGTGCAGGGATTCTGCCTGGACAACCTTTTGAGGGGTGAAAGCGCTACCTGACTCAGTGTAAGCCTGGCCTCCTCAGGAAAAGAGTTAACCTCTGGCCTCCCCACCCTCAGCGTTTGTCCCATTCTGCAGTAGTGAGGAAAGAGCGCCTCAGCCTCTAGCATGAGCTCATGCCACTTCCATACTCCAAACAGCCTGGACAAAGGGTCAGCACAGTCTTTTAGACCAAGAGTAAGAAAGGGGTCCAGGCCAGGGCCCAGGAGGTTGGATGCTGGCCTCCCCCACTGCCCCTCCAGCCACTTCCTGCAGACCGGCGTGGGCCTTTACTCTCTTTATGGGGACCTGGGAGGGAGTGGGTGGAGTCCGGGCACTAACGGGCCCGCGGGTCTGGTGGCGCATAGTCCCAAGTACACAGAGTCTCCCTCCTGCAGGGGCCTGGTGAGAGGCAGGGGCTCGGGGAGAGGGAGGTGCGGAGAGGCATTCCAGTCGGTAAAACCCAGGCGGCATTCCACTCAGGACTTTTATCTCCCAGCCCTAGCACTCCCCTCCTCACCCCACCCATTTCAGGGCCTGACTGAAATAGCCTGAAACTTTGCTCAGGACTAGGCCCAGGTCCCAATTTTAGTTCCACAAAACATTCGGCTGTACCGTGACTTGCAGAATTCTGGGCTGGGTCCCGCAGGGCACACAGAGACGCTTGAGGCCCAGCCTCTGCCTTCAGGGAATTTGTACAAGGCCGGAGGTGCCTGCAGAAGTAAAAGAAGTAGGGCTTGGGACAGAAGGGACGAGGAAGCCGTGTGGAGGACACTCGCTTTTGCCGTGTCCTACAGGATGGTAGGGTTTACAGGCAGAAGTGAGGGCCACTCTCCTGGACGGAGGGGACGGCACGAACACAACCCTGGCCACGTGACACTTAGCGTGTGTTCAACACAGCCCATGATCTACTTTGGCCGGAGCCCACGGGAGGTTTCCATGGATACGTCACTTAGCTTGCCAGTGAGTTTGTCTACACTTCCTATCGACCAAAGATTCCCAAGTGGCAAAGACTTACAGGTACACAGAGCTTCAGAGGCCCGAATATGGAGGCACAGAGAGGAGAACTTGCCTGGAGCTCTGAAGCGCATTAATGGTGGGGCAAGGATAGAACCCGCTACCCAACCCTGAATCTTGACCCAGTGGAGGAACTTTCACTCAAGGAGTTCAGTCCACCGAACTGACCCAGCACACCTCATCGTTCCCTCCAGGGCTCCGAAGATGCTTGAGATGAACAAACAGTGATCAAAAATGAACACAAAGGTTTAGCCGCATGAATGTTCCTCATGGTTTTATGTGTAAGCAAGGAAGGGATAATTCCATGATAGGAAAGAAATGCTAATATTTATTTTTCCAAGTTTATTTAAATCATCTCCCAACTCCCATCCAAGTGACCCAAGTGAGTGAGAGGTTTCCTATCATTATTACGGTTTCTTCCTTTGGTTTACTGGATTTTACAAACAAAAGAAAGCAAAAATCCCCAAACAAGCAAACAAAGGACTTGACATAACTAGTTCTTTCTACAGCGGTGACCCAGGGTGCAGCATGGGGAACGTGGGGCCTTCCTGTTTGGGGCGGGGTTGGGGGGGACCAGACTGGTGAGCTGCCCGCCCACGGTGGCCTCTCCCAGCAGGGAGCACCTAGTGGTCTTCTTCCAGCCACCTCCCCACGGTTACCTCCACGCCAGGTTTGCCATCCTTGGCGTTCGGGGGGATCTATGTGTGCCACTTGTGTCTCAACTCCACTCGTGGACACACAGAATTGCCCACCTTCTTCTCAGGTGCTGGAAGTCACTGCCCACAGGTAAGCCTTCCACGCCCCCCCTGGAAAACCAGCTCCGATTCCCTTTGACCTCAGGACTAGGAGCCTTGGCAACCCTCTTGGGAGGATGTGGGGAAAATACTTCACATTCTTTCCTGAAGAGTCCACAGCCAAGAAAACTAGATATGACTGATTTCTCAATCAGGTTATTCTGCCACATTAAATGTTCAATTGACCACCCCGTTCCACTTCCAATAGCAAAAACAAAAGTTCAGCAGCAGGCAATTAAAAATTTGGTAAAGGCAATACTGTATGACTTTGTAGCAGGATCTTTAGGGACAGGGGTGGCGGGGTGTTCATGATAGAACTGCTAGCTGAAAAAGGCAGCTTTTAAAATATCCTGTGAACTGACTTTTTTGGGTAAACATTATATATTTATAGACAGAAAAAAGAAGCAAAAAGGTAAACACCAAAATGCTTATTTCCTCTGTGAGGTGGATTACAGGTCAGTTTTATTTTCTCATTTTTGCTTGTTTTCATTTTCTAAAAATTCTGCAATAAGTGTGCATTAACTTGTGATTTGAAAAAAAAAAGTAATGCTTGTTAAAAAAAATCGAAATAAACAGAGGTATGTGTAACGAAAGTGAAAGTCCTCTTTTCCTATGCACCCCCATGCTCCAGGCTTAGAGTGGAGGACCTCACCTCCACATAATACTTTTCCTATGTTCCTATTTCTTTTATTGCACAAATAGGACCATCCATGTTATTTTGCAACCCCTCTTATGACAGTCTCCTAGTAAAACAGAAAACAATGACGCCTGCCTTCGTGGGGTTTTGTCACAATAAACTGTGTGAATGTGTGTGAAATTCTTAGAGCAGTGCCTGGTGCATAAAAAGCACTGCCTGAGTTTTCACTATCTTGATGTATTTATTATTTAATCTCACACTATTTCATAGAAATCCCTCCTTCTTGGGACTATATTAATTTAGGGAGAAGAGTTAGTTTTCGAACATGAAAAAGAATAAATGAATAGTTGACTTCTGACCTACTCCTCCCCTCACTTAGAAAAGAGCACCTTATGAAAAGTTCCCCCATTGTCTATTCTCACACGGATGACCTAAGCTGGTGTTTACCTGTAGAACCACTGACTTTGGGATATCTCTTTAGCCAAATATTATGCTTGTTGAAAGGCCTGTGGTTGTCTAAATTCTTTGCACCTTTCTGGAGCAGGAGGAAGAAGAAATGCCCTAACCCCCTGGAAATCTACGTAGTTGTGGCCTGCACAGAGACCTTGGTTCACCTGGTTGATAGATTTTGTTCCATTCTAGGTGTGGCTGCAAAACAGCAGAAGAAAAAAGAGAGATCAGTTTGCTGGTGCAGCTGTAGGGAAATGTGAACGTTTGTTCTATCACTGAAAACGTGTCAACAGGGCAGATTAGTTTTAATAACTGGCAATAAGATAGTGAGATTACAAAAGTCAGCTATCACTGCAGCCAACATGACTACCATCTGTATTTTGGATTCAGGAGCAAAACATAAAAGAAATTATATCCAACCCTCAGCCCAGCAAATGCCACTGGCTCAGAATTCAGGGACTATTTTCACTGGAATGTTTTCAGAACCCTTGTCATTTCTTAGGTTCTAGCCTTTAAAAAGTAAAGGATTGGTCTACTAGTAGGATATCATACTCAAACCAGAAAAAGACATCACAAGAAAAGAAAATTAAACACAAATATCTCCCATGAATATAGATTCTCAAAAGAATATTAGAAAATAAAATCCAACAATGTAATAAAATAAAAATGAGAATACACCATGCCAGAGTTGCATTTATGAGGGAATGCAGGGTCTGTTCAATATTTGAAAATCAGTCAATGTAGTGTGCATATTACCACTTAAGGACAAAACAACAGAATTATAAAAACTGATACATAAAAAGTATTTGACAAAATTCAGCATCCACTTATTATTAAAAAAAGAAATGAGGCATACGGATTAGAAAGGAAGAAATTCAGGCCTCCCTGGTGGTGCAACGGGTGTGTCTCAGCACTATGAAGCTATCAGTAGTCACTGCTGTATGAGTTCGATCCCTGGCCTGGGAGCTTCCCACATGACACAGCAGACCTCTCCTGTTTGGCCCACTGCTCCCCTCAGCAGTGTATTTTGGTCATTCCACCTGTTCTGCTCCCCACTCTGTCTCTGGTGAATCCTCTCATCATCCCCCTCCCTCCACCTCTGTCCTATACCCCAGCTCTTGTATGCATATATAAATAAACCTTTAAAAAAAAAAAAGAAAGAAGTTCACAGAGAAGTCCAAAGAATTCATATACACACAAAAATATCACTTGGAACTAACAAGTGAATTTAGTAAGAGCTCAGAATATAATATATACAAATCAATCATATTTATACATGCTAACAATAAAAATTGGAAGCCAAAATTAAAAAATATATATAATTGCTAAAAAGGAGAAATATGTATAAATATTCTAAAACACATGCAGGATCTGTATCCTGGAAACTGTAAAACACTGACAAAAGAAATCAAAGAGGACCTAAGTAAATGCAGAAAATTTCCACATTCTGGGGTTAGAAGACTGAACAGCGTAGAGATTCGATTATATCCGAATTGATAAATAAATTTAATTCAATTCAACAGAAACTTCAGCAGATTTTTGATAGATATGCAAAAACCAGATTTTAAAACTTATTCAGAAAGGCAAAGGAACTAGATTACTTTAAAAATTTTGGAAAAGAAGAACCAAGTCAAAGAAATTATACAACCTAATTTTAAGACTTACTATAAAGCTAAAGTAATCAAAATAGAGCAATATTGGAGAGGGGAGATTGATTGGTCATTGAAACAAAATAAGGAACCAGAAATAGACACAAATACAGCCTGTTGATGTTTCACAATGGTGCAAAGGCAAGCAAGGATAGTTTTTTCAACAAATTATGTTGGAACAGGTGGATATCCATATGCAGAGAAACAGATCTCACATTGTGTACAAAACCAGCTGAGAATAGATCATGACTTTAAATGTGAAAAATAAAACTACAAAGCTTTTAGAAGAAAACATAGGAGTACAGCCTTATCACTGAGGGTTAGGCAAAGAGTTCTCAGACTTCATAAGAAAAGCATGAATACACTCAACTTCAATAAAGTCAAAAAACTTTTGCTGTAAAAAAAGCAATTAAGAAGAATAAGAAGACAAGCTACAGAATCTGAGAATATATTTGCAAATTATATGTCCAACAAATGATTTGTATCTAGAAATTATAAAGAACTCTCAAAACTTGACTAAAAAAAGCAAATAACACTGGTCAACAAATTTTTACAAAAGTCATGTTACTGAAATAACATTAGTCATTTCCTATCAATTTGTATGTGCTCAACATGAATATCACAGTCAAATTCTGATTTTGGCTCTAGTTTTTTTTTTTTTGTAATCTGCAATAAATTGATGTTTGCATCATGAAATGCATGCCAATAGTAATAGGCCTACCTGCAAAAAAATCAATTCATAGACTACCTCTTAGATTTCTTTGCTTGTCTCTTGTACAGCTGTTCAGGAATAGAAAAGATGGGAGATGATTTCCATTGTGCAAAAGCACAGCCTTAAGATTCAGTTTTGAAGAGTCTAGAAATAGTCTCCATTCTTGTGGGTCATGAGTGATTTTCTAAGGCATTCATGAGGCCCTCAATATCAGAACAGTATACTAGAGTACCTTCCTTTCTGAAGAAAGGCTCCAACTGCTGGTGGCACTTTCGATATAAAGTAATTGTGACATCTTCTTCTAGAAGATTCTGTTGTTGGAGTCTTGATCCTAGCAATTCTGCCTTGTTCTTAGATAAGTCCAAATCATGAACCAGGTCATTTAGTTCTTCCTGTGTTAGTCTGTGTGGGGTTGATGATGCACCACAGTGAAAATCTGGATCACTGCATGCTGATGGAACAGGAGAGGCTCACCCTTGTCCTCATCAGATGAATCAAGAGAATACTCTGCTACAGGTCCTGCAATAGGAAGTCCCTCACCATGTGGAACTGGTCTCAATGCAGATGGAATGTTTGGGTAGACTATTCTCGACTTCTTTGGCTTCGTTATTCCACTGGAAAGAGGAGGAACCAAGCAGAAGTAATAGTCTTTTATGTGGTTGCTTGGCTGTTTCCACACCATGGGGACTGCAAATGGCATTGATGGTCTTTTGCCATTTAACCACTGTGAAAGCTGTGTTGTACATGTAGCACAGGGCCCAAGGCTGTCTTGGTCACCAACCTTGCATCCAAAGTAAAGATGATAAGCCTTCTTTACTTGAGAAGTGATACTTTTCTTCTGGTTGACAAATGTCACTTCCCCACAGAGCAGAAATTGTCCATGCTATTAACGCACTTTTGAGGCATTACTGTCTGTATTGTGCCTAAATGGATAAAATAATAACAGTTCTATGGAACAGTAGCTTAAACTGTCTCACACAAAGTCTGAAATATTTTCAATGCTCAAACTTTCCAATGGGGCTTTCTATAGTGCATTGCTGATGTCCACTTACTTCAGCAGCCGCCTAGCAGTAGTATTGCATTGCATCAGAAAATGATGCAATCAACTCTGGATGATGTGTGCATGATGGTATTATGCAATGCAATACAATATGATATCATTCTAGGCTGATTTAGATGTTGTTGCAGTCCTACTGGATACATTTACATGGTGAAACATATAAAATAATTTCATGAATTATATGAAATATCTTCAAAGCAAGAGCTAATAAAAAATTTTCAGGGTTATATTCATGTTCAGCACACCAAGATACTACAGATTAGGTCCTTTTAAAGTCAGTAACAATCTCACTGTTGACCAGTGTAATCCAACCAAATGATGAGAACATTAGACTGGAACATTGTTCCAAGAGAGTGCTGATGGGAATGCAAAATGGCACGGTCACCCTGTAAAACAATGGGACAAATTCTTATAAAATGAAACATATACTCTACCCTAGAGACATGAAAATTTATGTTCACACAAAAACTTGTACAGGAATATTTATAGCAACTCTATTCATAAGTGCCCAAAATGTCCTTCAATAAGGGAATGGATTTTAAAAAAACTGGATCATCCATAGGATGGATTAAAAAGGAACAAACTACTGATGTATGAAACAACTTTGATAACCTTTAAGGCATTCTATTGAGTGAAATAAACTATTCTGACTTTTGATTAGTATTAGCATGATGTATCTTTCCCATCCTCTTAGAATTGTATTTATATTTTAATATAATCTATATTATATTTAATATAGACAACAGTTGGGTCTTACTTTTTGATCCTTTTTGACAACCTCTGTCTTTTAACTGCTGTAGTAGATCATGTACATTTAAAGTGATGTAGTTTGATTAATAACTTACATTTGCCACAATTTATTTGCTATCCTTGTTCTTTTTCCCTTTTTTTTGCTTCCATTCTTTTCCTGGTTTCTGTAATTTTAGTTGTCTTGTATCCCTGGAATGACTCTCACTTCATCCTGGTATATAATCCTTGTGGTATACTGTTGAATTTGATTTTCTAGTACTTTGCTAAAAATACTGATGTTCATCAGGGATAATCACACACACACACACACACACACACACACACATTTATGTGCTGGCTGTCTGGTTTCAGTATTAAGGTAACATTGGCATCATAAAGTTAATTAGGGATTATTCCTTCTTGTATTTTTTTAAAAGATTTATTTATTTATGCATACAAGCTGGGGTACAGGCCAGAGGTGTGGGGCGGCAAGAGGGTTCACCAGAGACAGAGCGGGGAGCAGAACAGGCAGATTGGCAGAAATACACTGCTGAGGGGAGCAGCAGGCAAGGCAGGAGAGGTCTGTTGCGCCATGTGGGAATCTCCCCGGCCGGGTGTCAAACTTGTGTCACAGCGCTTTATCCCACTGCACCACCAGGGAGGCCCTTTTTCTTGTATTTCTTTAAACAATTTCTTAAAACAAGCAAGGTGGGCGTATTTTCTTCTTTAAACGTTTTCTAAAATTCATTTGTAAAGCCATTTGGCCCTGGCTTTTGTTTTTCAGAAGATTTTTAAATACTGTTTCAATTTCCATTCTTGTGATCGGTTTGCTCAATTCATCTGTTTCTTCCTGGCTAAGTCTTGGTAAACTACATTGATATAGAAATTTATCCATTTCTTCAGTGTTATTGAATTTATTGGCATATAGTTGTTCAAAGCAATCTCTTAAGATCTTTTGTACTTCTGTGTCATCTGTAGTGATTTCTTCTCTTTCATTTGTGATTCTGTTCATAAGTGTTTTCTCTTTTTCAGTTAGTAGCTATAAGTTTATCTGTTTATTTATCTTCTAGAAAAGCCAGGTCTTAGTTTCATTGATTTTGTTATCTCTACTTCATTCACTTCTGCTCTTATTTTTATTATTCCTTCTTCCTACTCTGAATCTTTTTTTTTCCTTTTCTTCAAGTTTCTTGATGTCAAGTTGCCAAATTAATTTTTCTAATGAGCAGTTTTGATTATGCTCGCCTCTTGCTCAAAATCTTTAACTCCCTCTTGCCTATTAAAATGAGCCCCAACTGCTTTGCAAACCCTCAAAGCTTGTCTTGATCAATTCCATCCGACCAGCTCGGATTTTATCACCAGAATTTCACTGTCACTTTATCCCAGATAGACCCCTGGCTTTCCCTTCTCTTCAGCTTTGTTCAAAGCATTCTCTCTCCCTGGAATGCCCTTCCTCCTCCCATTTTGCTCAGTAAATATTTGTTGAGTAAATAGATGGTGTCCTTTGGAAAAGCTCTCCCAGAGAAGCCAGCTCTTCTCTGTGCAATGCACCCCTCCTGGGGTGGACACCCACAGGGCAAGTTGTTTGTTTCAGCAGGACTCTGTGGGAGAGACACACAAACAAGGTGAGAGGCTTTAAAGAATGCTCCATCACCTCCTAACCCTTCTGAATACTGACACCACATCATGTTGATGTCAGAAGGTAATTACCAAACTCCTTTAGTGCAATTAAACTCCCAGCTCCGGGCAGTTACTGAGTCCCCGTGAAATGCCCTGCAACTTTCTGGGAATTGCTGGGGTCAGAACTCATTTCCAGCCACCTGGCTGGAGAGAAGGCTTGTGCTCCAGCAAAGAGTCCATGGGAACTCAGAATTAGGCTTGAAAGTTTTGAGATGCTCAAGAGAAGTCTTTGACCAGAATGAGCCTGCGCAATAGAAAAAGGGTCAAAGAGATTGCAGCCAGAGGAAGCATTAGGACAGCAGATCCGGGGTGAGTCTCCACGTCCAGCATGCTTTGAGAATGTATGGTATGCTAACATAAACATCTGATGTGTGCTGGGGAAATGCAAACCAATAAACTTGTCTATTCATGTGATAAGTCAAACTCAGAGCAGCCCCCTAAAAGGAAGCTTTCCTGAAACCGGTTAACTTTCTTCTGCGGAAGGGCTGGGAATGGGCAGAGATTTTTTTCCCCAAGGAGCCGCTCTCCACACCCAATTCAGTCCATCTGGCCTAGCGTCAGCTCAGTTGTTTAAATGTTGACATCTTTAATGAGGTTAGGGGCAATGCGCACAGGCTGATGAAAAGTCAGGCATATGAGCTCTTCCTTATAACTTCACTCAAGACCTCGCCCAGCTTAATTCAAGATCTAGGTTCTTGACAGGTTTTTATCTTGGTTTTATTTCCAAAATATTCTCAGCTCCTGGGTTATTTGATAACAACAAGAGTTAAACCTAGAGCACAGCATTAAAAGCAGATGGGTTGAACTTCAGTTAAGCTCAATCACTTAACTAGTTCTGTGACCTTTAAACCCACAGCAGTGTTCTGAGGTCCAGTTTCTTCACTGGGGTGACACCATTGATGTTAAAGTTTGTTGTAAGGATTTAATGAAATGATATGGGTGGAATGCTTGACAGTGCTCAATAATTGACGGTTGCTCTCACCATAGCAATGACAAGAGGGGCCGCTCCCCACTCCAGTCTATGTCTATGCTATCTCCTCCAAAGCTACCAAGACTCGATAAATAGAAGTTTTCTGTTTCCCCTATACCTCTAAGGAACAATAAGAGGTCATACAATAATGATAGCAGCAGCAGTAGCTATTACAGAGGGCCTACTACTTGCTAGGCCCTGTGATGGGGCTTTCTAAACTGTATCTCCAATTCTAGTTCATTCCAGTTTACAGTACAGGAAACTGAAACTCAGGGAACTGACTTGTCCAAAAGAAGTGGCAGAGTAGGAATTAGAATTCAGGTCTTCTCTCCGAAGCATATGCTCTTTATACTCAACCACATTTTCTCCCCTGGGAAGACAAGTCTCTCTTTTCTGAACATTAAGACCGGAGGTAAGAGCCAACGCTTCACGACTTTCAGAACTTTTCTAATACTCTGCCTCTCTAACTGTACTTCTATAACTAGCTTCATTCATCCCTTCATGTTTACGGTGTGCTAGGGATATCAAATTAATTAAGAGTGCCCATGTCTTTAAAGAGTTCACACTCTTATAGGAAGACAGGAATATAAAAGATCCAGAGGGAAGTCAGTGATTAAATAGAAGGGCACAATGAGACCTCAAAATCCAGGTGGGGTGGGGAACAGTGATGGTGTCAGAAAAAGTTTGCAAAGGTGATTTGAATTGATTCTTTATCCTCCTCTTTATTTCATTCATTCATTTTCATTTCATTCATTCCAAAAATGCATTTTAAGCAACTGTGTTTCAGGCCTTAGGCTAAACCCTGGGATTAAACACAGGCAGGTCAATCCCACTTCCCTAAGAAACAGTGTAGTCTAGCCAGGCGGGATGGCTCATGAATAATTCATTGTCATCAGAGAATTATTAAACTTACATCAGGGTTATATCAAAAGAATGGACCAGCTCCTCTGATTGTGGGGCAGTGAGGTGCTCGAGAAAAGGGTACATGTTGTAAAATGGGGGGTTGTTTGAGAGGGCCTGTCTCTTTTAAACATGCTTTTGTTTTTTCTTTTTCCTACTCATCTGTTTTACTGGTCTTTTGGCACTTCAAAAACCTTTGAGGCAGATCATGCCAAGTAGAAATAGCAGGGGTGGACCACATTTACATTTTATGACGTTCTCCAGGGGAGGAAGCTATAAATCAAACCACAGTATGTCAGGCTGAGGTGTATCCCCATAACTAGCAACATCTTAATGAAACAGAGATGTAATTTGACCACAGTATTACAAACTATTAATTGGGTTTCATCTGCCTGTGACTGGCCCACCATTGCTCTCCCTGGAGAAGACAACAGTGGACACAAAGCCCAGTTCTACAATGGCAGGCTCCTCCACCCATAAATCATTTCTTAGACCTATTGAATTTCCGACCTACTAGGTAAAAGCAGTTTCAATAAGAAAGTCTTCAAAAATAGAAACTTTCAGCAAACATTGTACAAAAATGAACAATGATGTAAAATACATATAGATTATATTAAAATTAAAAAAGAAAATTCATATATGATATGAATTCCTTTTATATCAGCAACACCTATGCAACCATTTGGAAAAGAATGAAATTGGATTCCTATTGTATGCTTCATCTCTCCCTCTGTCCTGGTCCCCACAACCACGGGGCTGCTTTCTGGCAATGGACATAAATTTACATTTTATAGAAATAGCGTCATACAGTATGTATCTGGCTTCTGCACACTGCCTAATGATTTCAAGATTCATTCATGTTATTGTGTATATTACTAGCTCACTCCTGAATAGCATTCTGTGGTATGGTTAGGCTGCATTTGGTTTATCTAGCCAAGTGTTGAACATTTGGGTTGTTTACAGATTTAGGTCACGTGAATAGTGGCGTTGTGGGCTTTTGTATCCAAGACTTTGAGTGGAAATATGTGTTCATTTCTTTGGGTACATACCTAGGAGTGGACTGTCTAGGTCATATGGTAGGTGTAATGTTAACTTCTTAACAAAGGCCAGTTTTCCAAAGTTATGAGACCATTTTCCAATCCCTCCAGCAGTGCATGAGATTTCTAGATGTTCTACATCCTTGCAATACATGGTGCGATTGGTTTAAATTGTAAAATGAGTGTATATGATGCATTACCTATCTTAAAAGACTCATTAAGATTAAAAATAGAGAACAGCCCCCACAGCTATAAATAACATGACAGTAAGAAAGCTGAAATCTTGAGAAGGGAAGTATATTCATTTTCTATTGCTGTGGAACAAATTACCACAGACTTAGCAGCTTAAAACAACAGACATTTATTATCTCACATTCTGTGGAGCAGGAGTCAGGCATTGTTTTGCTGGGTCTTTTCTCTGGGGCTAAAGTTAAAACCCTATTCTCAGCCAGGGCTGCCTTCTGGAGCTCAGGGGATCCTGAGCTCATGTGGTTGTTGGCAGAATTCAGTTCCTGTGATTGTAGGACCAAGGCCCCTGTTTCCTTGCTGGCTGTCATCTAGGGCCTGCTCTTAGCAGCCGGATGTCATCCCCATTTCCCGGCACGTGGCCTCTTTACGGGCTTTCACAGCTTGGCAGCTTGCTTTCTCAAGGTCAGCAGGAGACTCTCCAGTCCTCTGAGGCCGAGTCTCACATAATGTAACATAACCACTGCGGTGTCTGGCCCATTGCTGTGTCATTTTCTGTTGTTTTGCTGCAGGTCACAGATTTTGCCCATACTCAAAGGGAGAGGGGTTCACAAGCACATGTCTCATGGGGAGCACATCTTATGTGTTTCAAGGAGCACACTGTGTCAAACCTGAGTAGTGGTCTCAAGTTTGAGTGTACAGAGCCACCGGGGGCAGGGGAGAGGGGCTGTTAAGATTAAGATTCCTGGGACCTGCACCCATAGTAGGATCCAAAAATCTGCTTAGTCAGTGAACAATAAAGTTCTCAGCTGTATCTGAGGCAGGTCATCCCTTATGCTGCATATATAGAAATAACACTGTGGAGTGACTTCATGGCTTGGGAGAGGGGCAAACTAGAATCTGAGTCTCCCCTTTGCCTTAAGTCAATCAGATGGAACTTCTTCCCTTCTAGAAGACCAAAGGGAAGGTTGTATGTATTTATCAGTAGAGCCCTACAGAGGCAAAGACCACAGCCAGGGATGAAGAGGCTACGAAACGGGAAATACCTAAGGACCTAGTCATGCTCTAAGATAATTGCTTAAAGGCGAGACAAATCAAAGTAAGACCACTCGGTACTGTCATATTTCATAAAGTATAAATTATGGTTCTACTTAGATGTCAAACACTGACAAGTCACTTAACCCTTCTGAGCCTCAAAGTCTGCAGCATGAGAACTTCCGGATTTGTAATCCCATATAAATAAGACTCTGTCGACAAAAACAAAAATCTACATTCTGATATCTGCCAAATACTACCCCCAAAACCAGAATCTCAAATAGGACTCCAAACTTTCCAAATATTAACACAGAGTTTGTTGCTTCTGTTTCTCTACAGAGACAAACAAAAGAAAAAGGAAAGTAAAGCATAACTGTAATAAGTGAAAATAAAATGCAATGAAGATAAACACATGAGCAATGAATGAGCGTAGAAGTATAGCATTTATATTACATATCAAGGAGATCAATTTCCAATGAGGAGACAATAAGTTTAAGAATAGGTTATAAAAGAAACATAATGATTCACTACCTACAAGAGAAATAATTAAGACCAAAAGACTTCCTACAAAATGACTAAAATGAGGGGGTATTCTAAGTTCTCTTATGAATGTGTAAAAAGCGCGATGTCAAATAAAGTAGATTTTACAAGTCACAAATATCAAAGGCGGCAATATACATTAGACAGTGAATGCCTAATAATTCTCAAGTTCTGGGTCCTCAGTGATGTAATAATAAAGACATGCAAAAAGCTAGTAAAAACTAAAGAGAAAAAGTAAAAATATAATTGCATTTGATCCCTTGGCAATTCATTAGCTCATTTTCATTTTTAAAGAGAGAAAATGAAATCAGGACTTAAAAATAAGTTTTAAGCATACAATCCTATTTTCAATAGTTGTTGAAAAGTCAGTTAATGAAATTTAATATTTATTCCTTATTACAATTTTGAAATAAGATGCAAAGATTTTTATTGTGAGATGAGAAGAACCCTGTACTCAATCTGAGGAACCAGGGGCACACTTACTGGAGGCGAATGAGAGTCCTCTCCTCGAAAGCAGGAGCAGAAAGTTCACCAGCACGATCCTTTCAACATGTTATTGGAAAGGCTGGTAATAGCTATTTTGAAAGAACATAAAAATACATGATTAAAAAATATTCTTTTTTTTTTTAAAGATTTATTATTTATGCATATAAGCTGGGGTATAGGCAGAGGTGTGGGGCGGCGAGAGGGTTCACCAGAGACAGAGTAGGGAGCAGAACAGGCAGACTGACAGACATACACTGCTGAGGGGAGCAGCGGGTGAGGCAGGAGAGGTCTGCCACGCCATGTGGAAATCTCCCCAGCCGTGCATCGAACTCGCATCACCACTGCCAACAGCTCCACAGCGCAGCGCCTAACCGCTGCACCACCAGGGTGGCCCCTGATTAAAAAATATTCTTTTCTGTAGTTGCCATGACTACATACCTGAAAGTTCCAAGAAAAGAACCCCCAAATTACTAGAAATAAAAAATGAATTCAGCAAGGATGTTGCCAAAAGAAATCTGCATAGTCAATTGCATTTCTGTCAGTGAAAGATAGGGACCTATTAATAAAAACATAAAGTAAAAGAGAGCAATATTCCATTTATAAACCACAAACCAAAAAGGAATTTACTTAGTGATTTTCTTTGAACTGCAAGACTTATTCCAAGAAAATTATTAAACCGTAACAGAAAACAAAGGAGGATGTGAACAAAAGGATAGATCTATTGGCTTGTTACTTAAAAACAAAATCGAATAAATGTGACAGTGTTTTCAAAGTTAATAGATTTAATGCAATACTGGTTTAAGGCCTAACAAAATAATTGTAAAAGACACCAATCTTGGAGAGTAATGAGAAAAAATAAAAATACTGGAGTATCTGATGGGATTTAAAATGTATTATAAAAAGCATGTTTATCAAAATGATAGGTTCCAAAATAGAAAGAAAAAACAAACCCAAAAAATCAGTGGAACCTCTTCACTGGGTAGAGAACTTAAAACAGGACCAATTCCAAATTCCACACTATTCCTCCTACAGTTTGTCTATCTTAGTAAATGGCAAAACCACCCTTCCAGTGGTCTGGCCACAGTATGTGGAGTCATCCCTCACCTCGTTTTCCACTCCCCACACATAAGAAGTCAAAAATAGATCCTGCTCCACTGCTCTCTCTGCTCACCTCCACTGCCCTGCCGGAAGCCACCCAGCCTCCTGCCTGCACCCCTGTTAGCCTCCCAGCAAATCTGCTGGTCCCTGGCTGCTCCCCTTGTCTTTCTCCACACCACAACCAGAAAACAGCAACTCACAGCCTTCACAAATGCTGTTCTCTCCTGGAAACTTCTTTCCCATTTTAAGTGTCTGGGTGTTCCTGTCCTCCCTTTAGATTTTTGTGCAAATGTTATCTTTTCAGGGAGGCCCTCCTCGCTGGAAATTACCCATTGGAAATTCCAAGGGCCCCCTGGAAGTTTCAACACCCACCCCACACACCAGGCTCCTGTCATCCTTTCCCATCTTACCTGTTATCTGTGCACCTATGGTCTATTTTTCCACTCTCTCTCCCGCGCCCCTCTCCTTCAGCAGAATGTGAGCTGGTGAGGGCAGGGCGTTTTTCTGTTCACAGCTGCATCCTCAGCACCTAGTACAATGCCTGACACAGGGATTTGCTCAAATGCTTGTCGACTGAATGACTAGAACAGAAATTCCTGAAGCGCCGAGGTCCCACTTTATATTTAATGTACAATGAAGGAGAAAATATACCAATGTAGAAAGATTACTAGTTACTAGTAATTTGCTTACTAGTTATCGTTTGGGCAATGGGACAATAAAAAGGAAGTTGATTATTTTAGGGTAATACATCACATCATACTGCACAGTAAATTTCAGATGGATTAGAGCAAAAGACATAGTAGTATTTTTATTAGTGGAGAAAAATAATGTAGCTATGTTTGAAGGTGTCATAAATGTCTGACTATGGAATGAAAAACATAATAGTAAGGACAAAAGAGAGGAGTATGAATATATAATAAATTTTGACATATATGGTAGAGACGTATTTAAAAGGCTATAGAAAAAAAGATGAGTGAAAATTGTAATGACTCGAAGCTTATTACAGAACAGAAGGAACTGACACGAATGCATGGTTTATATCTGGATTCTACTGTTAGTTGCTGTAAAAGGTGAAGAGTTTATTCCTAAATAATAAGGAAGAACAAACATCACAGAGAAAAATATAGTTTTGAAAACAATAAAGAGAAGCATATCTAAAATATCTGTATCATTTTAGAACTATATTAAGCTAGAAAAAGCAGCTAAAAGTGCTCAGCTTCACACCAACAGAACTGCAAGGGAAACAGGTACTTGTTGCTAGTGATAATATGAGTTTGTTTAATCCCTTAATCAAAAGATATGTGTCAAAACTACGTAAATATTCATATCTCCTGGGCTATTTATTCTACTTTAGGAAACTTATCTACAAGGAAGCAAATAAGCTAAAAATTAAGCAAACAAATTAATCTGTTTCATATTATGTAGAAGAGCAAAAGATTGGAAACAACCCAAGTGCCAAATAATAGAGGACTCTCTGGGCCAACTTTTTTATAATAACACATTGGACCATTAAAAATGACAATATGGTACTTTTTTTTTCCTTAACGGAAGAGAACTTGAATGTCAACACAGCAGTGCTACCATCTGAGATGTTCAATGTGAAGTGTGTTCTTTCCGTAATCAAGTCGGGCTTATCTTTGGGGTCAGAATTCTAACCTTTGGGACAATGTACCCTCCAGGACAGATTGTACTGGAAGAATAACAGTCACCTTATGCCAGCTTTGCTGACTCTTCAGACTGAAAAGTCTCAGAGACTCCCTGGGGAGACTTGAGGCTTCAAGTTAGGATCTAACTTAGCTTCTTGGGTGCTGTTAAGTTGGTTTCATGGCTGCACTTGGCCTGTGGTGCATGCAAGGGGGAGAGCTGTCAGGCAGGCAGGATAAAAGGTCCAGAGACTGGGAATCCAGGGAGATGACATGCAAGCAATAAATCATCTCAGCGGCGCCTGCTCCAGGAAACTAGAGAGCCCTGGGCCGGGCAGCTGCCTCGGGCCCTGGAGTGGCAGCACTGGGGCGGGAAAATGCCAGAGGAAGGGTCCAATGCCTGGGAATTCCATGTGGGTCCAGAGCTACCTGCCCATGAGGCAGGGTACCTAGAAGCCCTGGCTAATATCCATGACAAGGTGGAAGGCAGCTGCAATATATTTGTCTAACTCCAATCCGGGTAATTGGGAAGATGAGTTCACCTAACTACATGCCGGGCAGCCTGAGTCTGAATTCTGATGTCACCATTTAGTAGCTGGGAGACCTTGGGCCAGTCACTTAAACTGGCTATGGCTCGTCTCTCCCTGGGACAACAACAGTGCCCACCTCACAGGGTAGGCAAGGATTTAGTGACACAAAGCAAAGAAAGCTCCTACACTGGCACTCTTGGCATATGTTCTTGGGGTATCTTGTCTGTACAGCAAAGCGCTAACAAGCACAGCTTAGAGAATCAGATGGGGCTGGATCAAGACAGAACGTCAGGAGTTTATAACCGAGAGTTACTGAACCAAGTGAGTTTTTATACAGAGGTATTTTGTTGTTGATGATGATGTTAATTAGGGAGGAGGAAGAAGGCAGGCCTTCAAGGCATTCCATTCAAGATGATCAGCTGGCTTAGGGGGGCTGGAAGTCCCTGAGCCTTTGGGGCAGACAGGCTGCAAGGCTGGCCTCTGTCCTCTCCAGAGACAGGCAGTTGCAGGCCCCAGGTGGAGGTAACTCCCCATGACTTGCTTCTTGTGAGAAAGGGTTAGTCCCAAATGTGGTCCAAAAAGGACCCCTGGGGACTAGACGAAGGTGCCTTGTAGACTCCGCTGTGTGACAGACAGATCCAGGAACACACCCAGGAATTTAGGAAGTGGCTAGTGCTCTTTTCCTCCTTTAGTGCTAGCCTGCCCATTCATTGGTTGAGAGTCGGTAGTGTCAAAATTAAATCCTGATGCTTATTCAAAAACTGTCCCTGGGAAGTTATAAATTTGGCTGCACGGGTCTGTGGATGAGCAAATAGACTGAGTGGAGGGCCCTGGACAGAGGGAGAAAAGTTTCCAAGGGCATTTTTAGGAAGCTTTGCCATGTAATGTTTTAGCTGACCTCCTCTTCTGTGTCCCCAAGAGAATTTTGCTAAAGATGATTCATCTTTTCAGGCTTGTTTGAAGTTAGGTTTAGATTTCTTTGGAATGTAGTACTGTGATGAGGCAGAAATAATCCATGGAAATGGGATTATTTATTCATGTAATTTTTATTAAGCACCTACTGTATCTGTGGCACCTTACTAGGAGCTAAAAAGTAGAAGTAACTAAGGTCAGTCCTTGCTTTCGAGGTGCTCACTGCCTACCAAAGAGACAGGCAAATACACTTAAAAGGCAAATCGTAAGTGTAATGATAATCATGTAGACTGAATAATGATTCCTAATGATATCCAAATCCCGTGAATGCTACCTTATCTAGGTGTCCTTTGGGGACAAGCAGAGGGAGAGTTGATCACAGAAGAGAGGGTGGCATGACCATGGAGGAGAGACTGGAGTGCTGCACTTTAAAGATGGAGGAAGGGGTCACAAGCCAAGGAATGTAGGGCCTGGAGAAGCTGAGAAGGGCAAGGGAAGGGGTTCTCCCTTCAGAGTCTCCAGGAGAAACCAGCCCTGCTGACAGCTTGATCTTAGCCCAGTGAAGCTGACTGCTGACCTCCAGAACCATAAGAGAATAGGTCTGTGTTGCTTTAAGCCAGTGTTTTTGCGGTAATTAGGCACTGCAGTAACAAGAAATAAACGTGACAATGTTAAGTGAAATGAGAAGCACAGAATTGAATGGATGCCTCTGCCCTTGGCTCTGTTGACAGGTAGCACAGACAGGTGTGGGGAGGGGAAGGGATTGTCCAAGGTCATACACTAAGCAAACACTTATTGATTTTCTGCTCAGAGCTAGGTCTTGTGTGGGGTTTGATGGGAACTGAAGCGAAAACAGCAGAGTTCTTCTTGTCAAGGAGTTTACAGTCCTGCAGGGGAGAAGTCAGCATGAAATCCCTGGGTTGTCATTGTACTGGGGCAGTTAACTCTTTAGGTTCAGTTCTTTCTGTGTAAATCATAAAAAGAGTATCTTCATTGGATATGAGGATCAAGTAATAAAATATATAGAAAATTGTTTTGTGACCTACAAATCATTTTATACGTCTGCGTCCCAGTCTTTGTATATAAGCCCCTCTTAACTGCAGATTTCTCTTGATTTCCCTACTTCTGCCACCTTCACCTTGGGGAGGCTCCCCACTCCCCCTTAAGGGGTACAGAGTTGAAGCCAGATGTGTGACTCTGTCAGGGTTCATCTCCCCAATAATACTATCTCAACCACAGGCACAGAGTTAGGAGCTGGTCTTGATTAGCTTTTTTTATACTTAAAAAAAATACTTTTCAAGTAAAAAAAATTTTAATGAGAATGTTTTTCATTGTCAAACCATGTGAAGGATGACAGGAATAGTTTCTAGAAGAGATGATCTGTCATTGTGAGCCAAAAAGTCAAATGCTGGTTAAAGTATGTTCTATTTGGATCTCTGCTGATAATCCCATATCAGATTACATTGTGCTGAAAAATTGGTAGAGAATGTTTGCACTGGAACAAAAGTCCCAGCTCAGGGACTTTAAAAATAAAGAGGGAAATAATCTTTCTAGAAGTTGTATTGGTCTTCTCTTTCTGTGTGTTTCCTTTCCCCTCCACAGAAGTGAACTGAATGACTTCCCTAACCAGCTGTGTGGGCAGCAAATGTGAATGAAGTTCAAGTCTGTTGAGAGTCAGTGCCAGATGAGGTTCTTCTCCCTCAGTATTTGAATGATTAAATCAAAGGATTATGGCTTTTAAGGAAGGTTCTAATCTTCCTCAGACTTCATTTTAAATCCTTCCTTCTCAGTGCTTTCTTCCCAGATCATTAGTTAATGCCTCTCTCTCTCTCTCTCTCTCTCTCTCTCTCCCCCTCTCTCTCTCTCTCCCTCCCCCCTCCCCAAGTCCCTTCCCTATACCTCTTCCCCCAGTGGTAACTTATATTTTATTATTTCCTGGGACAGTTCAGATTTCAAATTTCAAATGTTCTGTCCTATAATTCCTACACTAGAATGTGCTAGAAATGGGACTGGGTTTTCTTTTTTATTTTATTTTTTTCTATTTCTTTTTCTGTATCTACAAAACAATGTTAGCACCTCACTCACGGAGCTATTATTGGACAGAGTGAAACTGCATTTTTACAGAATGCCTCACACATTACTCCATCACTAGTCAATGAAAGCTATTCAGTCTTGTTGGCAGCACTGGATAGGGAAGAGGACTAAACAACGTGCACTGCTTGAAACTGTCTACGACTTCCTCTGCCTTAACCTTCCAGAAGGCCCGCTGGGCTCTGCATCCCGGGCAGACCCCCTTGTGTGAGCTCTCACAGTCCTTGTATCTTCCTGCTTCTGTTCTTTTTGTATAATAGACACTTATTCTAATGGGATTGTTTGATGAAAACTTGTCTCATGTCTCCCCTACCCCACCCCCGTTACCTGGCTCACTGTTCTGTTCACCATTTTGTGCTAGAAATAAAGGGAGCAATGAATGAGTAAATGAGGCTGAGCTTGAGGCTGAGGCCTTACAGACCTCCCTAGATTCACACACACTAAGGCACCTACCAAAGAGTGAATGGGGTGGATACCCAGGACTTCAGAGCAGCGATGGGGCCCAGGGGCCAGCTTGGGGTGTTCTCTCAGCCTCCTCCAGGACTTCCCCCAGCAACCCCCTAATCCAGCCTCTTCCACTACCCACCCCCCAACTCTTCTGCCTCACAGCCACCCTGTCCTGGAGCTACAGCAGTGTGGCCTCTAGACTGGGCCCTGGCTCATTCAGTGGCCTTTCCTGTGGGGATGGGGCAACAGCTGCCACAGCCCCCACAGGGCCTTGGGAGCAAGCATCTCAGTGGCTCGCTCACTTGCTCCGGGGCTTTCCAGGCTGGTGTGGTCCACCTTGCTCCCTCAGCAGTCCTGAAGCTCGGGCAGCAGAGTCTGGTCTTCCCCTCTTCCCAGAAACTGCAGGGGGAAACCAGGGGGCAAAGTGCTGCTCTGGCAAAAGGGGCCTTTCCTGGGGGGAGGGAAGGGCACTCCCCTGGAAAAGCAGGCTCTTTTCCCAGGACTGCCCAGCAGCTGGCCTGGGCTTTGGCTGTTCGGTCACTGATCATCCCCTAAGACTGTAGCATCTTGTCCAAAGGGTCTCCAGACACCCACTCGGACCCTGCCTAGACCCCAGGCCCCCACCAGCCCCTTCCTTTCCATGGCCCACAGTCTGCGCGAGGTTAACCTCAGACTTCTTTCTGGTTGTTTCTGATTCACTTTCCTGCCTCTGGCCGGATAATGGTTTGGGGTTTGGCTGGGCCTTCTGCTTGCATATTTAAAGCCAGAGTTCCTGACCCTGCCTGCCGGTGGGCACCCACAGCATCCCAGAGCAATTTTGCTTTTGGTTTCCTACCTGCAGCTGGAAATCCTTGAGCCGCAAGGTATCAGAACCCTCATCCAGCAGAAAGTGCCTGCTTTGCCGGCTTCTGCTGAGAACCAGACCCTGACAGCATCCTGGGTGCCCAACTGGCCGCTGTGTTTGACCTGGACACCGCTGGGGCCAGCTGGCTGGCGCAGCACTGGAACACACTTTGAGGCCAGCCCTTGGCAATCCACAGGTGCTTTTGGACTCATCCCCTCATTTAAATGTCAGATCAGGTACACCTGCCTTGTAGTCTTAAACCAGTTCCACAAATGAGGAGAAGCCTGAGGTTCAAAGAGGTTCAATTCTCACCCAAGTTCACATGGCTGAGGCAGTAAGAGATCCAAGCTAAGGAAAAAGCCCCGTGGCTCTAAATAATTGTCCAATAAACATACCACTTAGCACCTGAACCCTCTAAAGGCCAGTTGAGATTCTCTGGTCTCTTTGGATGTGCCCCAGGGGCTCCAGAAAGGCTGCAGAGGGGCAGGGCTTTGTTTGTTTATTACCAGTCCTTGAATAGAAGTCTTGAAATAAATATTCCACCCACAGCCCAGTAATCAGTCCCATCTCCACCAGAGGCCAGGAGACCCTTCTGACGAAAAGTTCTCCTCTGCTTCGGTAATGAGTGATAGTCATTAGATATACATTCCACGGGCTCATACCAGTAAGTCTCCTAAAAAAGGCCACCTATTAAATCTATTCAGAATTGGTATGATTATGCCTTTGTTCATGCCTTAGTATTAACCTTTTAGCACACATTCATTGAGTACCTACTGTGTGCAGATACTCTTGTGCACTGGGATGCAAGGAGGGGTGCAGCAGTTATGTCACAACTTGCAACCTGGTGGGACAAACAGGCTCTCAGTTTGTGGGAGCACTGGGAAGGAAGAAACAAAGCTTGGGTGGGCCTCAGGGGCCTGGGTCAGGCCAGGAAGCCTTCTTGGAAGAGGTGACTTTTAAGTTGGGCCTTGAATGATAAAATATGAGTAAGTTTCTGAAGTAAATTTTTCTGAGGAACTTCAGACTGAAAGAGAAGAACTAGCTTAAGGGAAATGATGAAGAACAGTGTGTTTGTGGGGACTAAGGGAACAGAGAGGGATGATCTAGATACGTGGGCACTTACTTCCAGGCCAGGTTTGACTGGTACCCCTCCTGGTCCTATAACCTTGGTCCCCAAGTCCAACCTTTTGGGCAGCACAGTGCATTAAGATTTTAGCAATGATATAAACGGTCCATTTCTGTGTTATCCAATGTGGCCGGTACTGGACATGACTAGTGCAACTGAGTAACTGAATGTTTGTTTTCATTTCATTTTAATTACTTAAAAATTAAATAGTCACCAGATCAGATAGATCAGTTCAACAGGTTTTTTTTGTTTTTTTTTTTTTTACCCTGGATTACACTGGAAACACTTGAAGCATCTTTAAAAATTTCCGATGCCTGGTGCCTGACCCTTCCCCTGAGATGGTGATCTTTTTGACTGAGGGTGGGACTTGGTATTTTTGGAAATCACTCAAGTAATTCTCAGGTGAGCCAGGGTTGAGAAACACTGATCCAAAACTTTGCTCGGGGGTGTGGAAACCCTTTTTATCACAGCTAATTCTGGAGTGTGTGTTGGGGCGAGGCTGAGCTTTCAATCACTCCGGCCCTTCCCAGCACCCCTCCATCCCTGGAAGGCTGAATCCTTATCTCTTCTCCACCTCGTGCCTCCTACAGCCTGCCCGGCTTGCCTTGGTATCAGCCCAGAGACAGCACTCATTCACCTCAGCGCCTGGAGGACCTGGCCACTCCCTCTGGCCCAGATGCAGGGGTCAGCGGTTAGGGGGTCTCCTTGGACAGAGCCCAACCAGGCGTTCTCCCAGGCTGGGCAGTGCAGGCCTGAGGTTTGGCTGCTTTCGGCCCATTTTGCTATTAACCAGATATGCAGCTGAACATGTTTGGGCCAGCAATAATGCAGGAGGCTATGGCAACAAGACTGAAACTTGGATAGAACCCTTCTTCCCCATGTATCTTGGAAAAAGTTTTTTGAGTTGAGGCTCACCCAGCAGCGACTGCCCGCCCACCCCAGTTTTTGCCACCCACACCCCCAAAGCAAATTTTCCCATGACTCACACATAGCAGCTTGTGCACTTCTTTTATTATTAAATATATAAGCAGCTTCCTATTTTTTAAATAGATATTTAAATGAATTTATAGAAAATAATTCATCACTTCCAAGTATAAAAACAAAATCTCACAGTGTGTGAGCCAACATCCCTTCTTGGGGTTCCTGTGCAGGTAGCAGGGGGGCCCTCCTGCTCCTGTGTCACCAAGTGCCCACAAAGGGCTTCTGCAGTGGGTTGGATTCCCTTCTTGACTTCTGAGATACTATAAGTTTAAGGGGTGAGTGGGGAGGGAGTAATGCCTTTTTGGGTTTTTTTTCCCCCTCCCATTTTTAAATACATATTTTCTAGCATCTGATATAGAGTCTGTGACTAAAAGAAGGAGCCCCTTGGGGAAAGGGCTCTGCTCCCCTTCCTGCAACTGCCAGCAGCAGGGCAGGGAGGCAGGAGCCCTCAGACCCTCACTTTCCAGGGCAGGACAGGAAGGTCATGGCCAGGAGTGCCCGACCCAGCAGCAGGAGGGCACAGCAGCACAGAGGGGCCAACGGCAGCCTGTCCCCGAGGCCAGCTCTCAGAGCACTGCTGGGGTTGGCCCAGGAAGCTGAGGCGCTCAAGGTGGGCTGGGTGCTCTGGTCCCTCCCGCCCCCTGGCTTGCCTGGTCAGAGACAGGGTGGTAAGGGGGTGGGGTGAGAGCTGGAAGCCTCACTGCCCACTGGGGCTGGGGCAAGAGAAGGGTGAGAAGGTGGAGCTGGGGCCGTGCAGGCGGGGCCGGGTGCACCCCAGCCTCGGGGCTCCTAACAAGGACAACTTGGGTGCCTGCTGCAGCAGCCTTGCAGCGATGGTTGGGACATGGGAAGGAGACTGGGCTGGTGGGTCGGGGGTGCAGACCCCCTTCCCATCCTCAGGAGCACGGCCCAAATTCCAGGATCCTCTTTCAGTCAGAACTCCCCCTGCAGCCTGTCTTTGTCTCTGCCCTCCCTCCTCTTGGGAATGTCAAAGTGCAAGATGCAGAAACCTGGGCGAACAACACAGCCTAAAGATCAACTCTGGCTGGCCGCCTGGCCAGCCCCCCCCCCCCCGGGAATCAAAGGCCAGGTCAGCAGAAGATCAGGGCTTAGGGGCTCCCTCAGTCGACAGGCGAGGCCGGCTCAGGCACCCCGTGCAGGAAGCTGGGGCGAGGCTGAGGCTAGAGGACAGATGTTGGCTCCCGCGTGGAGGGCAGGCTGTTCAGCAGGCAGGTTCAGTATTCACAGTGCAATGGCTTCCTTCATGTGGGCAGCCTCTGCGCAGCCTCCAGAGAAGCTCTGCGGGCTGGAGGGAAGGTGGGGCAGAGGCCGGAGCTCGGTCTTCCTCTTGGCGTCACCAGCCAAGCCAGGCAGGTCCTGAGAGCAGGACTGACCTCCCCTCTCTGCCTGGCAACCAGCAGGGGCACTTCGGCGATTAGGGTGTAGATCCCTCCGGGCGGTCAGTGCCAATCAGCAGGCCCAGAGGCCTCCTCTTCCCGTCCTTTGGGTTGCACACCTTGACGGGAAATCCAGCCAACGCCGTCCCGCCCAGCAAATCTCATGCTTCTCTCTCTGGAGACAAGTTCCTGCTTGTCGGTATTGGGATCCTGTGGCACCAGACAGGTCCTGTGGGCACAAGGGCCCTTTCGTTCCTCAGTGCCCACCCTGCTCTCGCATATCCATGGGCCGCTGGGTGGAACCCAGGTGCCAGCTCGGAGAGGCGCGGGAGGAGGAAGCAGCCCCTCAAGCGGATGTGAGCCTCCAGGGCTCACGATAAATATCAGCAGCGCAGAGGGCGGCCTCCAGCCTCTCTTAGTCCGAGTCTGAGGGTCGAGGGTGGAGGGACCCTTGCCTGGCCGCTCTGGTCTAGTTCTGGCAGGCAGGAGCTCTGGTGGTGGGCAGGCCATGCTCCCAGGAGAATGGCTGGGCAGGGGTTGGTGGGTGCCCCCACAGGGTCTCCTTCCATGGACTGTTCTGTGCGCCCGGCTGTAGGGGAGAAAGAGAAAGACTGGTGAGGCTAGTGGGCGGGAGGAAGGGGTCGCAGAGGACGGGGGTGGGAGAACCCAGTGTTCCTGTGGGCTGGTGGTGGTGCTGCCAGCCCTTCTCTGGCCTTCTCCTCGCCAGCCCTGTCACCTCAGACACCACAAGGGACCAGGCCGCTTTCTCTGGCAGCGGGTCAAGCCACTGGCCAGACTGGCCTCACCTCCCACCCCTCCTGGGACCCAGGGACCACCAGGGAGGTAGCAGGGCCTGGTGAAGGTCTGAGCAGGACCGGAAGAGGGACGGGCCACTGCTTGAGCAGAGGGGCCTGGCAGGGGAGGTGGGGGCACCTGAGTGTCATTAGAGCCCCCCTCAGGCCACCTCACCGGCCGTGTTCCGACCAAGGGAGACTCCAGCTCACTCAAGCAGAGGACAGGAACTTTTCATTCCCACATCCCGTCATTCCCACCTTTCATCAGGTGGGTCATCACGCAAGACATTCGGGACAGCAGGGCAGAGGTAACTGAAGAAGAACCACGTGGGTCCGCAAGGAAAGGTCTAGAGGGAGTTCCAGGACAAGGAAACTCCCACCCTGCCACTTGGCTCGCTGACTCCTGAGCAACCCAGCCTCCCTACGATGGGTCCAGGGACTGGCTTGCCCTTATCTTCCATGGGAGTCTGAGCCCTGCTCTGTCCCCACCCCACCCTCTTCTTGTCCCCCTGCTCGGCATCCTCAGAACACTTTGTTCCCACAGCAGAAATCCCCTGGACTCCCTCCAGCTGTTTGACTTTGGACCCTGTGGGGAGCGTCCCTCCCTGACCACCCATAGGCCCTCCTGGCAAAGCTCATGATGGGTGAGGAGGGAAGATGGGCCACAGCCTCTGGCTCCCGGCCCATTCCCATGCTCCGGAGGGGGCAGGAGGGGCAGCCGTAAACTGGCCACGAGCCACGCTGGGTACAGCTGGGCCACAGACCCAGTAGGGGCCCAGGAGGGAAGAAAACCAAGAGGGGAGCTCCAGCCAGGTTAGCCTCCTGGTAACTTGGGAGGGTGTCGGATTTCTGTCTGCGGCCTCTTCTACTCCGCAGCCTCTGTGCTGCCCTCCTTATCTCTGGTCAGAGTAGTGGTCAGTCCAGGGGCTAGCCCTGATCTCTTGAGACTCTTGGTGGCTGGCTGGACACCAGCTTGGGCTTGGACCTACAGATCCAGGAGTGGGTTCTGGATGCCCTGGGTGCCCTCTCTATGTGAAATCCTGAGGGAGGAAGAGGAAAGTTTGGGAGGGCCTGAGAACAGACAGGCAGGGAAGGAGAGGGGGAGTGAGAAGTGATGGGCAGATGGCCAGAACAAGCTGGGAGGCTAGTGACCAGTCAGAGGGTGGCGTGGCATTGAGCCATCAAGTCCCCAGGGACCTCACAGTGCAGCCTCTGCTGAGGGCGATGGGTCAGTCTCACAGCCCTGCCAGGGTCCCATGTCACCTGCCCACCCACCCAGCACAGTGGACCCCAAGTTTCAAATGTGCTACTCCTTCTAAACAGGCTCCCCTGCTTTGTGCCCTGTCTCTGAGGAGTGGCCCAGACCTGCCACTGTACACCTGGGAAGGCCCCAGGGCACTCGCTTGCATTCAAGCATGGCTCCCCTTCCACCTGGAGCATGGGAATGGGCCGGGAGCCAGAGACTTCAGTCTCATCTTCCCTCTCACTGACACAACAAGGGTGTGACTGGAAACTTGCACGGGTCACCCCAGCTAGTCGGCCAGCCATTGAGCACATCGGTCAGGCAATCAGCCAGCTAGTCAGCTCGCTAACCAACTCGCCAGTCAGCAACTAGCCTGTAAGGCAGTTACCAGCTAGTCGGTGGTTAGGCTGTCGCCCGGCCGGCTGGTCAGCCAGTCAGTCATAGCCAGTCAGTGAGCAGGTTAACTGGTCAGCCAGAAGGCCAGCTGGCCAGTCAGCCCTGAAGTCAGTCAGCCAACTTTTATTGAGCTCTTGGCAAGCCTGGGGAAGCCCTCTCTGTCTTGGAACCTGGGATAAAAAAGAAATGCAAAGACGTGGCAGACACAGTCCCTGCCCTCAAGGGGCTTACAGCCTTCTTAGGGGTGCAGAATGTACATTTACATACACAGTCAGATTTTTAAATGTATAAAAACAACATCCAAATAAGTGCAATCGATATAGTATTAATCAAATACAAAAGAACAGAGGGCCTGATCCGGGTCATTGGGGACAGTCAGGAAGGCTTCCCTGGGCTGAAGGGAGGCAGGGAGGGGGGCAGGGAGGAATCAGGGAGCCAGGGGCGAGGAGCAATAGGGACACATCTTTATCAACAACGTGGGCCAAAACAGTGGGAGACATGCCTCATGTCAGGAGACACTCTCGGGAGGGCTAGGGAGACAGAATGGGATTCAAAACCATTTCAGTCAACTCAGGTGACGGGCAGAAACTCCCAAGTCCGTTTTAACAGGGTGAAGAGAAACTCCTGCACTTCAGTTTAAAAAATGAAGTTGTCCAGTATAGAATAGGCAAGGTCTGGCTTGACAGAGGTTGCTGAGAACTGGAACTAGGCCTTTTAACAGACTACAACACCACATACAACAATAATATGATGCAGTTGTTAAAAAGAAAACAACAACTAATGCAATCTTAATCTGTATGAGTAGAAGAATACTGTCCAGATAAGGAAGGTGACAGTCCCACTGTACTCTGAGCTGGTCAGACAACATCTGGAGCACTGTGTCCAGGCCTGGGTGCCACATTTTCAGAGGGACATTGACAAACGAGTGTGTCCAAAGGAGTGCGACCAGGATGGTGAGGGGTCTGAAAACCATATCATATAAGGAATGTTTGAGGGACTTGGCCACATTTAGCTTCGAGAATTCTTAAAGGGGACACGGATAACTGACCGTAAATATCTGAGGGCTCTCAGGAGAACCAGAGGGAACATCAGCATAGGAGGGGCAGGGGAGTCAGTTACGCCTGGAAAGAGGAAGGACTTCCTCTCCGAGCTCTTGGGAGGTGGTGGGGACTCGCCTGGCACTGGGAGAGCGTGACCAGAAGTCGGCTGACTCCTGTCAGGGGAGCCCCCTTGGGGGCGGGACACTAGGCCAAAGGACCTCCAAGTGCCCTCCTAAGACTAAGGTTCCACGCGTCTACACGGAGCAGGGAGGTAGACGGGATCTTGGCTGGCGAGAAGGTTCAAAGTGGGGTGCAAACAGTGGGCAAGCTAGCAAGAGGGGAGCGTTGAGGGCAGCTGCTAGAGGGGCTTGGGAGACAAGCTGAGGATGTTGGGTCTGAAGTGATTGATGATACAGAACCACTGAAACTCCCCAGGAGGGTAAAGGGCTGACACAAGGGGACTTGGGCTGCTCTGGGATACAAAGGGGCAGCAGGACTAGAAGCCCAGGGCAGAAATAATGACCCAGTGCAGAGGCGGTAGTGCCTGCTCTCAGAAGGGGTGGAAGGAGTAGAGGACACACGGGAGACCCCAGGCCCCAGGAAGGAGAGTGTTGGCAAGATCTGGTGGCAGATGGAAAAGGGAGAAGGAGAAAGGGGAGGGAGGCAGGTATGGGGGCCTCAGGGGAGTTGGTGGTATCACCAATAGGTTAGGGTTACTGGAAAAGGGTGTGGCCAATTTTCAGGGTAGAGAGAGATCAAATCAGAGTCTTACCTGAGAATTCCTCCTACACCGGCAGTTCCACCTGTATGTTCTCATCCTGGGTCAGGGGGCTGAGGGAGAGCACAGAGCTGGCATAAGACCTCAGCAGGAGCGTGCGGGGCCCTCCAACTTTGCCCCCAACCCTCCACGTATACTCTAGTCCTCTCAGATTTAGAAGACCCAGAAGAAATCAGGAAACTTCAGAGATCTAGGAAGAGGAAGCATTTCCTCTTCTGCACAAGCCCCCATCCTATTCTGAGCTCCACTTCTTCAGAGCTAATGGAAACTGTCGAGGGAAAGTGGACATCAAGACAGCCCCCTCACACTCTCACCTGCCCTCTGGTCGCTCCATGGGGGAATCCATCTTGCGAGGCTCTCGATGGCTCTAGAGACAGGAAAGAACAGGCTCACTTATGAGCTGGGGGGAGGAGGGGAGGCAGGAAGGGGACAGGGCTGCTCACGAAGCCAGTGAGAGAATTACAGAAGTCTCCCCCAGAAGTGGGGACTGGCCAGAGGGCTGGGGAGCTTGCTGAGGCCTCCCTTGTGCCAGGCAGGCTGTTTCTGCCCCCAGGTTAGGGCTGGGAGGGTCCTCGAGTCCTGCAGAGCCTGCTGTGAATGCCGGGTCCTGTCACTCACACAGCGTCACTTTCCTGCTCCATCTCCTCACCCAGCTGGGGTTCTCATCCTGCCATCACCCAAGAATACTCTTTCCCATTCCCTCTGCGCCAGTCCCTGTCACGAGAGAGCCCGAGTCCTTCCCTTCCTGGAAGGCACCCCCCACCCGTTTGAACCTCCCGTCATCCTCTGGGCTCAGTCAGCCTCTTTTCTCTCTGAAAAACGCAGCCCAAATCCCAGCAGTCCTTCGACCTGCTCCTCCGCCCGGCCACTGCCCGGCCAGCGGCGTCGGCCCCCTCTCCGCCCTTCTTACCCGCCGCTTCCGCCTGTAGAACAGGAGGCCGCCGACGGCCAGCAGGACCAGGATGATGCTGGGCACCAGCAGGCGGAAGGCAAACCCGGGGAGCTGGGGCTCGGAGGCTTCCACGTGCTGCCTGTCATGGCCTGCATCAGTCAAAGGAACCGAGTTAAAACGGGCTGGGGGCCTGGCCGCCCTCTCACTGGCTCGTCCTCCTTCCAGCCCTGTGGGGCTCCTCCGGTCCCTGGTGCTCCTCTTGCCCTCCAGCTCCCCGAGGGGCAGCACACCGCCCCAGGAGTGACTTCCGGGAAGCTGCGGCTGAGCAGAAAGGGTGGAGGGGCTGCTGAGGCCTTGCGGGCGCAGGGGTGGGGTCCTGGTGGAGTCCTCGTGGTCTCTGGGCAGGGCGGACGAGCTGTCTGTCTTCTCAGCTATGTGCTTCCGGGCCTGGCCAGTGGGTCTCCCGGGGCCCATGGTGGGCAGCGCGGTGCCAGTCACATCTGCTGGCTCCTGGCCCTTTGCCAGTTTGGGGAGTGGAGAGGATGCTGGGAGGGGGTCGCTGAGGCTGGCCGTCTCTGCCTGGACGCTGCTTCCTCCCAGGCTGGAGGAGGAAAGCTCGGCCCCTTGGGGTTCAGGCTCCTCACTAGCCTCCCCGGAGGCCTCTTCCAGGGCCCAGTTAGTGCCCAGTACAGAGTCAAGAACATCGTCCATCTCAGGAAGGGGGGCCCCGGCAGAGGGGTGTGGCGGAGGTGAGTCTTCGGTGGGGCTGTCCTCAAAGCTTGGGGTCTCCAGCGTCTCAAAGCTCTGGCAGGTGCTCCTGGGTGGTCGCTGCTTGGCACTGCCTGGGTCCACTGTGTGAAGGGGCTGCTCACCAGGTAAGAGGGAGCTGCCCTCCGTCCCCTTAGAGTCAGCCCAGGTCAGGCCGGCCAGAGGGGTCTTGGAAGGGGTGAGGGGCTGCTGAGGGGAGACAGAGGCCAGGTCACTGCTAGGGATGGCTTTGGGGTACAGGCAGTTGCAATCAGGCTTGGTCACCACATCTGAAAGAACCACAGAGAGAGAGAGAGAGAAAGACGGGGAGGATATAGAGTCACCAGCCTCTAGCACAGCTTTCTCAGAGGGGGGTGAAGGGTATATGGGTCTGGGGGTGCCTTCATCCCCTAACTCAGCCCTGGGGCTGAGGTGAGGACAGGACTGGAACCGATGCTCATGACACAGGCTGTAGGCAAGGAAGGTGCAAACACAAGGTCTCAGGGCAGAAAACAGAGCAGGGTGAACGCAAGGGGGTCGGGGCTGCCCACCAGAGCAAGCACAGCCCACCCAGTTCCAGCTGTCCGAGCCAGAGGTGAGTAGCAGCCAGGCCAAACAGTTGAACAGCGGCTTCCAGGACCAACACAAGACACCCTCTAGCCCCAAAGACACTGCATCGAAGGGAAAGCAGGGAGACAGCATCATGCACAACCAGGGGGTCACACAGCAAAGCCACAGGCGCGAACAGGCTGGGGCTGGAGTGTGGCCAAGGCTTGAGGCCTTGGGATCGAAGCAAAGAGACTGGGCATGGCCGCTGGCGGGTCTCAGGCCCTCAGCCCCTGTCTCAGGCAGCGAGTTTGAATGTAGGAGGCGCACGTGGCACAGATGCAGAGACGAGGACACGCAGGGTACACATGTGTGCGGCTGGATCGGCACTGGGAGAGTTTGAGTGACGCTCAGACTTCAAATCCAGCCTTATCCCTTGAGGGGACATCAAGACATCCTGGGGACTTCTGGAGTGCCAGGGTATCCTGGTGATTTGCAGCAGGGCTCCTGGACCAAGGGCCCCGACTCCCAGATGGAACCTCTGCTCCTTCCATGGAACACCCCACGTGTTCATCCAGCCTGCAGAGCTGGTGGGAAAAGCCCCATGTCTACGGGGCCCACCACGAGGATCCCTCCTCTCCACTCCCTAATCTCACAGCCTCCGGTGGGACCCTCCTTGAGGCCTAGACATGCAGACACAGTAGATGTGCATGCACACACGTCAGGGAAGACACGTGCCTAGGACGACCAGAGATACATGAAGCCACACGTGCACACGGAAGCACGTCCACACACACAGGAGCGTGACAGCAGCCAGGCTGCCTCCCGGGGCCCCTCTAGCTCTGCTTCTCACCTCTCAACTCTGCTCTGTTGCACAAATCCTTCCCCCCTCCCCCCCCCACACACACACTTGCTGGCCACTTGGGTGCTTACCTTGGCTAGAGCATTTAGCAAAACTATCATTGCAGTTCTTGCTGAAAATATTCCAGTCCTTTTTAAGGAGATTCTTTGTTTCATTAAAGATATTCTTGATCTTCTCCAGCAACTGGAGGGGCGTCTCATAGAAAGTTCGAATACAGGCCTGGAAGGAGAGCAGGAAACCCTGGTGAGCACGGGCCTTCACCCCAAGGATCTGGCTTGTTTGTCAAACTCCCTTGGCCTTTCTCATATTTCTTCTTTTTCCCTTTTGCTTTCTCCCTCTCCTCTCCCCTGCTTGCAGCAGAATCAGCCCTGAGGTTATGAGATATGTCATTTACTCAAGGATCTACTTAGCACATATTTATATACCAGAATTATGGTAATTGCTCGGGAATCAAGCAAGGCACAAGACATAGGTGTTTGCCAGCCAACATGGAGTCCAAACGGGCATTGGCAATAAAGACTATATTCCAAGTATGGTGAGTTCTAAGAAGAAATAAAGAATGATCTGTGAATCTATAAGAAGGGAAACTAAACGAGGGCTCAAGGAGAATTTCCTCAAAGAACCACCTAAGAGACGAGCAAGTGTTAACCAGGAAAGGCAGTGGGATTGGAGAGAGTTGTCCAGGCAGAGGGGACAGAATATGCAAAGGTCCTGAGGCAGGAGAGAGCCTGAATATTGAAAGGCTAAAAGAAGGCTAGAGGGGCTGCAGCACTGCCATCTAGGAGGGAAGTGGCGCGAGACACAAAGGCCAGGCCGTGAACTTGCTGGCCATGTCCAGAACTGTTAACTGTGTCCATAAAGCAAAGAGAGAACCTCTGAGGTTTGTTGGGAAGTGTGTGGTGGCACAGTAAGACTTGAGCTTTAGAAGGTTCTTCCTGCTGAGTGCTGTGGCGTGGACTGAACCCTGGGACGTGGTGCTTCTCTGGCACCGGGGTGTTTAGGAGGCTGAGGCTGCCCTGACTGCTCAACTGCTCTTTTCTCTTCTGCTCGTGGGACCCAGTTTCCCACACCCCCTGGAGCCCTGAGAAGTTTCCCACAATTCAGATTTTCCTCCTGCCCCTCCTCCACCTGACTTCCAAATGCCGGCGTCCCCTAGGGACACGCACGCCATCCACCTCGCCTCTCAGAGCAGACGCTGCCGTGGTTCCCATGCCTTCCGCGCTGACCTGCTTGCCGCGACCGCCAAGTGCCGAGTTTCTTCTCAACTGGAGCTGCAAGGGGCTTTGCTAGACTTCAGGCATGCACTGTGCCCACGGCCTGTGCTTAGTAGGCCCTTCATAATGTTTACCAGCTAAATGAAGGGATGACTGTAATGAAAAGACCTGGCCTGGGCTCAGCTCCATCACTCACCGGCAAGGTGACGCTGGCCAGGCAAACATCCAGTTTGGGCTCATTTCCTCATCTGGAAAGTCAAAACAATAATCCCTGCCAGCCTCCCCACCCCCGGCTGTTGTAAGAAACAAGGAAGCTGGCTCGCTCTCAGCTAGATGTCGCGATGCCACCAGTCTCTCAGGAGACTCTTGCTGCAGGTAGCTGCTCACAGATGGCCTCCATGCCAATGTCCACCTGCCTGTGCGACCTCTTCACTCTCTACTAAGACTTCCTCTCTCTGGAGCCCAACCCCTCCACATTCACACTGCTCTAATGCAGTATCTAGCGTCTGGGTGGGAGTTGGGGGGGAGGGAGAAGAGAGGGGCAGTGTCCTTAAAATGCAGATTCTCAGGCCCACCCGAAGACCCAACGAATCAGACTCTCTAGGGGTATTTGTCCTGGGAATCTGCATTTTAAACATGCCCCCCCCCAAGTGAGTCTTAGTAAATTCACATGGGGAAACCACAGATTTAATACCCTTATTCGAAGAGGTTTTCTCCCCCAGTCCCACAACTCCCCGCTATTTCTCTCCGCTCCCTTTAGGGGAGCCAAGGCGCTGTCTCCATGGCCGCGCTACCTGTTCACCCTGATCTGGCCTCCAAACAGCCACCTCCATGTTGCCAGCAGCAATGGGCACTTTTCAGCTCTTGTCCTCCTGACTTCCCCAAGCCCCTCTGAGAAAGCTGACTGCTCTTCTCATCCCCAAATCCTCCTTTTCATGGGCCTGGTGGGGCGAGACTCAGTCTTCAGACTGCTGCTTTTTGGTGTCCCTGCCAGGTCCCCTTCCTTGCCTGACATCTAATGCTGAGGTTCCTGGGCTTCTCTCCACACAGGGGACAATGCCACACAGTCCCCCAAATTCACAGGCGACCTCCTTGCTGATATCTCCACATCTGACATCACCACCAGCTGACTGGAGCGGAGTCCAGCTGCCTGTACGACCTCTCCCCTGGGCAGGTTCACAAAGAGCCTAAGTGTCACGCACCCCAATGGGACTCTTGCTCTTCCCCAAACCTGCTCTCTTCCTCCTTTCAGCAGCACTGGAACTTCCAGGTGCTCCTGAGTCAGTCATCTGGACGCCCCCTTCCTCTCAGCTCCTCACAGCCACTGCACTACTGAGTCCTTTGGTTCTTCTAAACCTACATCTTCCTGCCTCCACCTTCCCAGCTGCTGAGATCTCTGCCCTAGACTTGGCTCCTGCGTCTCTCCCAGCCTCCCCACCACCCCCTCTCCACACAGCACCAGAGAGTCCTAGAAGGTTCCATTAGGTAACACCCTGCTCACCATGTCTCCCTCACACTTAAAATTCCACATCTTTTAGACCCCAAGATGACCTGGCTCCTGCCCCCTCTCCTCTCTCTCCCTCACGTCCATCCTTTGCCCACGTGAGCACCTTGGGGTCCCTGAGCTTCCAAGTTCCCGCTCACCTTAGGGCTGTGCACAGCACCCCCTGTTCTGGAACGCTCTCACCAGCCCTATTGCTTCCTGGCTTTCACTCATCTTTGGGGCTCAAATGAATCTTTTCTCATTGTTTCATTCTCAGGGGTTCTCAGCACACTTTCTGTCTTCTTCTCAACCCCCCTTTAAATTAGAGCCTCTCAGACGTGGCTCTCGTTGATAACTCACTCCCTCACCTCCTTTTCTGGTCTTTCCCCTTCCTGCAATGCGGTTGTTACCACCCCACATCCCACACGTTAGATATTTTGCTGTCTCATCAACCCCAAATATAAGTTCCACCAATGTGGGGATTTTTTTGTGTGTTTTCATCACAGCTGTTCCCCAAAGTCTAGAACAAAACCAGTACACAATAGACACCTGTTACTGCTTGCTGAGCCAATAGTTGTTGTAGTTTGTAGTTGCATTTCCTGTGCTGTTGTTTTTGTGACAGCCAGCGTCACAAGACCACAAGCCCCGTGAGGGTAGGGCCCGCGTAGGCTGGGGCCTCCTGCATGGTGAGTCCTTAGCAAACGTTTGCGGAATGAACACAGGAGTGAGACCGTGACAAGACGCGAGGAAGCTGGGGTTCTTGGCTTGCGGCAGGACCACCGCCACCGCGGCAGCCCCTCCTACCCGCCCACCTACTTAAGGCTCCTGGCTCCAGGTCGCTCCTACCTTGTCCTGCTCTTCATAGTCCCTGGTGAAGCAGCTCTTCAGCCTCAAAGAGAGCTCCTGGAGCCGCATGATGGCCTTGGCATTGGGGGTGTTGTCTTTGAACCGCAGGGTGTCCTCCATTATGTCTTGCACCAGGAGAAATGCTTTCTTAAGGTAGCACACGGGATCTTTCTGGAAAATGAGAACCTGGAGTTTATGGTCTGGTCGATGTGGCCTGGGAACCCTGGCTCCGTGCCAGATGGCGCCCAGTAGAGGCAGATGGGGGCTGGAGCCTCTCCTACTCTACCCCCGGGGCAAGGGGCCCACCACTCCCCTAAAAAGATGCTGCTTTTAGCTGCTCTTTCATTCTCTCTCTCTCTGGAATCTGGCACTGGAGGGAAGGAAAGGTGGGTTCTGATTAGAGAGATCTTGGGATTTCTGGAAGATAAGGCTTTATAAAGCGGGGTGCATAGGTAGGGTAGGTTCTGAGGAACCTTCTGTTTCCCTTTGACTTGTTTTCACAAAAAATCCTTCACTGCTCCTTCTAGTCCTCCAGGATACAGGGGTACTGAGGATCACCCCCTGATTCCAAGAAAAACCTCAGTGTTTTGTCTCTCTAAAGAGATGGTGGATGCCCCAGCAGATAGCGATTTTGCTCTCTGTTCCTGCACTGTTTCAATATTAAATGCTTGTTGAAGCTCGAGTAGGTGAGTGAATGAAATTCTGAGGTTGTTCTGTGAGCCATGAGGCAGCTCCAGCTCTAACAGGAGTGCGTGTGGGTCAGGCATGTCGAAATTCAGAGCCGGAAGCAACTTCTGGGCATGACAGGGATTTTGTATGAGACACAAAGATGAACAGGGCAAGGTGAACCCTGGTGGGGGCCGTTGGAAACAGTACAGACCTCAGGAAGAGCTTGTGCAAAGGTTTGGAGGCAGGAAGGAGCAGGGAATGAGGGAGAGTAAGTGGGACTGTGTGATGGAGACTGGAGCTTGCGACCTGGGCTAAACAACCTGGACATTCTCTGGAGTGAGGGGGACCCCCA
Source organism: Scalopus aquaticus (assembly GCA_004024925.1). Classification (NCBI taxonomy): domain Eukaryota; kingdom Metazoa; phylum Chordata; class Mammalia; order Eulipotyphla; family Talpidae; genus Scalopus; species Scalopus aquaticus. Next base: position 83,909 of record PVIJ01000965.1, on the reverse strand, counting down.
AGCAGGTCTGAAGAGGGAAGTGAAGGTAGCGATTAATTCAGAGAGCACCCCCTAGTGGCAGGATGAGGTATACACTGGAAGCTAAGAGGCCAGTTAGGAAATTCTGGAAAGTGCCCAAGCAACAGATGGATAGGGTGAGGGTAGGGCAGAACCCAGAGCTGCTGGGAGGCAGAGCCTGCAGCTTGATGGCTAGTAGACATGGGGTCGGAGGGAGAGGGACAGGGTTGGGCTGACATCCAGGCTGCCAGTCGGTCTGCTGGGTGGAGGTGACATCCTTAAGCAAAGCACATGACCCAAAAGAAGGGTTTGCTGTAGGCCCTACAGCCAGTCTGCCTGGATTCAGTTCAGGCCTCTGCCACTTACTGGCTCTTCTCCCTAACCTCTCTGAGGACAAAAAGCAAGATTAGTACACCATGTCATGGTGAGCCGGCAGGATTAAATCAGAGTAGTGCCCGGCACACAGTAGGCATGCGAAGGGAGCTGCAGGGGGTGTGACTTGGCACACCAGACTTGTGCACCCAGGGGTCCTCACACCACACCCCACCAGCTCTACACTGTCTCCTGCCTTTATGCTCCTACAAATATCCACCCTGGGAAGCGTGTACATGGGCCTTGTAAATAGTAATAACTCACCAACTGCTCCTGGTCTACAAACTCAAAGGCAATTTGGCACGAGGTCTCCATCTGACTGTCAATCTGTAAGAGAGGGCAGTGGGGTCTGTGGGGTCTGCAGTTCGACTGAGTTTGCCTAAGAATGGGGACTAGAGTTTGTGGGTGAGTCAGAGTTGGATCCCCATCTACTCTACCCCACCCCACCCCCAGCCACACCTGAAAAGACAAAACCAAGGCTAGGGGAAGGCCTCTGCCTTCCATGTGCCCAGGAAAAGGCCACAGAAGAACAAGAATCTTTTGCCTCCTATCCTTGACATCTGATGGAAGCCAGTCTGTTAGTGAGGACCACCTAGCGGAGGACATGGACATAATCTCCTGGGGGCCAGGTCACATCAGGAATTCAAGCAGAAGCTAGACAAATTCTGGGGATCTGTAAGGGCTGGGGCTACATGTCCTTAAAGCTTTTGTTGGCTCCCCAGAGCCGTGGTTCTGTGGTTCTAAGCTTCAGAGCGGCGATGACTTTCGATCTATCATGGACTGCGGTAGCTGCTCCCTGCAGCAGGGAAAGGACGGGGTCAGAGGGAGGAGGGACAGCCCACAGGTCCCAGCTCCCAAGCCAGGGGTGTCCCACCCTGCTTGGTTGGCCAGAGGGATGGTAAATCCTGTTCTTAGCGGGACAGCAGCTATGACAGTAACCTGATTCTGCCTTGCTGAACCACATTTGGAATCGAGGCCTTTTCTTCCCCTATTAGAATATGGCATGGCTCTCTCACGCCCTGGTGGGGAGGTCATCCCCACCCCTGTGCTGAAGCAGGAACAGGGAAATGAGGGCTGAATGCTGGGAATCGGCAGGAAACTCCCCCCCGAATCTGGCGGCAGCCCTCGTGCCAGGCTGGCATTCTATCTGTGAGTCCAGGAGCAGAGGCAACACCTGGACATGTGGGCACACGAGCTGGCTCCTTAGAGGGAGTGTCCAGCATGGGAGGGCAGGTGGCACAAGCCTTTCAGAATCCACAACTGACAATCTAGGCAATCACTAACCCAGGCATCCAGCTGGAAATCCACCCTGTCAGCATCTGCAGCGGAGCCAGAGAGGGCTCCAGGGCTGGGGGAAGGGGCAGAGGCAGAGACCTCGAGAAAATCAATGTGAGGAGCATCGGTGGAGCTCGGAGGGAACCACAGGCCATGTCCTGTCCCCCTTCTCTGCCCTCCGTGACCCGGGCCCTGGTCGGGTAGGCACGGCCACACTTACCAGCTGTTGCAGAAACTGCAGGTGTCCGTTCGTAATCATGTCACTACAGTGCTCCGGCACCTCCTTGGTAATACTCCTGCTCACCAGGAGACAGAGCAGCAGCAGCCAGGGGCCCAGCCATGTCTGAGACAGAAAGACAGTCATTTCTCCCCAGTTCTCACTCTCCCCAGGAATCCTCATGTCCTGCTGAATGAGGGTGGAACACCAAGGACCCCATGTCTACAATTCTACGGGCTCTGTCACTCACTCCAAGATCTGCACAACCCCCAAATCCAGCTTTCTCAGGATTTCCTAACAGGCACAGCACAAGCTTGTTCTCCCTCTACTACAACCCAGATATCATCACCTCCGAGAAGCCCTCCCAGATTACCCAGGCCAAGTGTGACTACACTAAACTTCCGAGGACATGAATCTAAATTCCAGTGACAGGAAACTCAAGTGAAGGACTTGCACCTACACACTGTTCGGTCCCTGCAACACCAAATACTGAGCCAAGCACCTTGTGAGCTGCCCACTCCTCTCAAGTGCATGTTCATGCTCTGGCTTCCAGACTTCCAGCAAGACACACTTCCCTTGGGCCCAGCCCTTGCTCCCACCTGCTTCCACAGGTCTGGCTCTGCCACTGGAAAAACCAGGGGCCCCGAATTCAGTTGCGCTGGAAACCTATCACACGTCTCGTAGTCGTAGGAGACCTTTTGGAGCCCTGGGGGTATGTGTTAAAGGGAGCCCAACTGATTAATCAGAGGCAGTGCTAGCTCTGGGCCATCCCTGGCTGCCACCTGCCTATCCGAGTATCATCAGGCCCTCCTCAAGCCAGCCAGATCTTATCACAGCAAGGATGGAAGTTTTATGAGCTCCTTTTCCTCTTTCAGCACCACCCAGCCCTGCAGTTGCTCCCTCCCACTCCTACCCAGAGTGATGGGCCTGGCTCCAACACCCTGTCACTCCCCCCACCCCGTATTCCCTGCCCCTCACTGAGGTCCCCATAGCCCTCTCCCTGGCCCTCTGTCTCCCCTTCTCCAGCCAGAGGCAGAGGGACCCTTGTGCTTCCTGTCTCCAGCCCACGGTGGCCTCCTGGCAGCTGATACCCCAGATTCAGGGAAATGCTGTCAGGGTGGAGTGAGAGCTGGCACCTTGCTGGGTTCTGGGCTCTGGACTCTGCTTCAGTAATCCAGATGATGAGACAAATATGGCAAATAAATAGCACACTGGAAAAACACAGGAGGCTGTGAAACAGCCCACAGCACACTGATTTACATGTAACTAAAAGCCCAAATGTTTGCCAGCTCTTGCCAGGGTGGAGAGGCAGCTCCGGCCTGGCGACCAGGGAGATGGCAGGGAAGAGGGGCCTTGGTAAGCCTTAAAAAAAGGAGAGATGTAGATGGCAAAGAGAGGGAGACCTGGAGGGAGGAAGTACAGCGAGGCCCAACGCCACAGCACAGGGGTCTGCTGAGGGGCCCGGCCTGACCTGGGGAGCTAGTCAGGAGACTGTGGGTGGGGGGTCTTCAGGGTCTGCTGGGCAGCTGAGGAGGCAGCCCTGCTGGGAACTCCAAGCCCTCAGGAGCCTCCACTTCAGACCCCCTGGAGGAAAGTGGGCCATGCAGAAGATGTGTCTGCCCCAGGCTAGCTGCCAAGAGGTTCTGAGAGTAAAGGGAACAGAGGAAAAAGTCTGGGGTGGGGGGGCAGGAAGACAGTCGAGCCTCAGCACTTCTTGATGTCAGTGTTTGAGGACAGTGAGGACAGCTGGGCTTGGGGGCAGTGCGGCCTCCACGTGGGAGGCTGACTCTGAAGGCGGCCAGTGGAATCGCTTGCACCTGAAACCCCAGGTTTGCCACAGAGGAGGAGCTGGGTGGGCACCCAAGGGTTAACACTGGCGCTTGCATCTGGCTGGGCTGACTCTTCTCCCCTCCTTTCTTCCCTCCCACCCACCAGCCTCTGGGGCAGCCAGAAGGAATCTCTGTGGCAAGCTCCCAAGAGATGCTGGGACAGCTCTGCCCGCGTCCGTCCGTCCGTCCGTCCGTCCGTCCTGGCCGGCCGCGTCCGTCCTCAGCTACCTCCCGTCCTATTCCACCTTCCCCATTGACAAGGTCCCTGGAGAGACCTGGGAATGAGCGGGCCTTGGGTGCCTGTTGAAACCACCCTTCCTTTCCCTCTTCCCGACGGTCTCACTTCCAGCCCCTTATCGTTGCCCTGATGCCTCTCCCTCACCCCTCCTGAGTTCCTCTCACACCATCTCCCCTCTCTCGGGGGTCTTCCTGCCCTATGGATCTGCTCTTGCATCTCCTCACCCACTTGCTATCCCCTTCCCTTACCCTCAAAATATTTCTCTTCCCATTCCCCAGTTTCTCTTCCCTTCTCCACCTCTGAAGCAGACCCTCTGGGGGACCACTGTTCCTCACGAACAGAGCCACTGGGCATCTTCTAGGAGTTGCAACCGTTACTGCCCATGGAGGGGGCAGGGCCTCCCCTTGCTGCCCTGAACATAGCCCCTGTCCACAGCTCACAACACCAAACCTCTTTCCTCCTTCTTCTACCACTCCCAAGCCCAGGATCTCCCCCAAATGACTGAAGCAAATTTTGCAAGAAAGACATTCAGATCTAGTCCCAGGCAACTCTGGGTCCGGTCCCCCTAAACAGACTTGACCCAGCCACTCTTAGCCCCAATAATTACTCCTGCTTGTGAGCTGGAACAAGTACTGGCTTGTCTGACTCTTTCCTTCTGCCAGCAGGTTCCTGAACCTGGCCCTGGCATTCTAGAAGCCGGATGACCCCTGAACCTTCCTCATTCAGAAGCACCCACTCCAGAGCAGGGCCAGGAAGCATGTGTGTGGCCAATAAGGCAGATGCCCACTGGGGAAGCCACACTCAGCACACAGCCACTCTGCGGGTCCCTTGGCGCTCCGGACTGACACCTCGCCTCAGCCTCTGTCCCTGCGGGTGGCTGCAAACCCCTCTCTCCAGGCCACAGTGGCTCAGTGTTCCCCTCCTTGCAATGGGGTGAGCAGCCTTCCCTTTCCCAGGGAAGGGCTGCAGCCCCAGGGGCAGCCGCAGGGCAGCCTCCGACTTCAGCCCTAGTGCACGCATGGCTTCGGGGAGTCCCTAGGCTACGACGGGAAGGAAACCCCAGCCCGCGCCCACGGCGGGAGATCGTCTGCAGCGCGCGCGCGGGCAGTCGGTTCCGAGGGGCCGCGCCTCAGAGCCCCCCGCACCCCCCTCCGCCTGGCCCCGGGCCCCGCGCCGAGGCCGCCTCTTACCGTGGGAGGGCAGAGCCCGGTGGCGCCCCGCGCGTTCATACGGACTGCTGGGTCCCGGCCGGGCGCGTCGGCCGCCCTCGCTTGCTCGCTCGCCGGCCTCTGCAGAGCTCGCTCGCGCCCCGGCCGGAGGGTCGCGCCGCTGTCCCGGCAGCTGAGAGACCCGCAGCGCGGAGAGGACCCAGGCAAACTTTCACTTTCCCGAGCCGGGCTCCACTGGCCAGCTCCTCGGCACAGCCTTTTAAGCTGTGGGGCATGTGGTTTATGGGAAATCACCTTGGAGAAGAGCCAGACACACACACACTCACACGCGCGCGCGCGCGCACTGACACAGACACACACACTCCAGAGGGCTCGCTGAGCTGCTCCCCTCCCCCACCCCTCGGGCCGGTCTTCCCCCGCTAGTCTCTCCAGTCGCCTTCAGTCCTCTGTGCTCGCTCCAAAGCCTCCAGGAAAGTAACGCGGGATCCACCGCCTCCCGCCTCTCGGCGCGCGCCGGCTTCGGACAGAGCCTCGCCTTTCCTTCCTCGCTCTCCAGGCGGATCCGGTGCTCTCTTTCTATTATTCCCCTCGAGGGACTTTCCCTCTAGGCCTGAAAATTCCCAAAATCTGAGCAGGAAACGGAATAAGAGCTGGGGCAAACACTGAAGCCCGGGGCCTCCCCCGTGTGCACGCTGCAGCACCTAGCCAGCTGATTCGCAGGCGGTCCCCAAGCAGCCCGCCCAGCCCCTCGTCCTCAGTTCTGGGGCCAGGGTGAAGGGCAAGTAGGCCGGCTACCTGGCCAGACGGGAAGGGCAGTGCCCTGTGACAGGGAACTGGGAGGCTCCACTGTGTGCCAAGAGACACTCCAGGCACTTGACCTGCCGGTGATGCAAATGCTGGCTAGGACCCACGCGCCCTCCAGACAGCCATGACCTGGAAAGATTGGCACCTGGGCCGCAGATTTCCCTGGATGTATCTGGAAATGCATTTCCTGAGATGATTAATCACATTTCATCTCTACATAAGAATAAATTAAATGAGGTCTAATAGAATATCTATTCATTATAATGCCAACTTCAGGAGCCTTTTCTTTCTTCAAGTTATTATGATTCAGTGTTTCAATCTCTCTGTGAGACAGCCCCTGAAAACTAGCTGGGATATGGCCTGGTCTGGAAGAAGCACCTCTCGTCCTTTGCTCCAGCCCCAATCAATAATTTCACACGGCACAGCCTTGCCCATCTCTGCCCATCCCTGCTCCCTCTGCTTGTCTCCTTTCCCATTTCTCCTTAAGGTGAGCAGCTCACCCCTGAGATTGAAATCACACTGCCTCTGATTCCCCAGGGAGATTATTGGTTCCTTTTCCTGTGTTCCCATCAGACTTGGCTCCTTCCTCCATGGCAGCCCCACAATTTGTGACTCCCTCATTTTCTCCTTTATTCTAAAGAGTAATTAAGGTGATACTGAGATTATCACCTTAATTACTGCCCCCCACCCTGGACTAAGACTTCTCCAGGTTGTTCCCTTGTTCATTTACTTGCAATCGTTAGCACCTACCGAGCACATAATAAATAAATGGCTTAATAGTTAATAGTGGTTGAGTGAGTTGAATGATGTCATTAGAGAATAATTTATTCATTGAACAAATAAGCCCCATGCAGCTTCTATGTGCCAGGATTGTGCTGGACCTAGGTATAATGGTGTACTTCCCAGAATGGTCCCTGCTTTCTTGGAAACTAAGGAGCATGGGCAGGACGAGCTCAGAGCCTTGAGGAAGGAAGATAAGAGACAGGCCCAGCCTGAGGAAGAGGCTAAGGGCTTGCTTCCCCAAGGTATGTTTTGTCAAGTGGTCCCAGTACAAAAACTATTTTAAGATAACACGTTGATACTCAGTTCTTATGGTCTAATAAGAGGTTAGAGGAAGTAATGTGATGAGATAAGCCTCTTGACTTGTTAAGTAGGGAGTCAAATTTTACCTGCTCCTTCTTTCATCAACCCAGCCCCAGCCTGGACTGTTAGAACCTGGCTCTGGCTCTGGAAGGGGGGTTTTCAGTCTCCTTCTGTTATAGGGCAGAATGAGGGGTACCCCGGGACCCCCAACCTGTCTGCATTAAGTGGGTTCTGCCATCTGCTGCTGCACCAAGACAAACATACTCTTAGTGTATAAGATCTTCAATAGAAAATAACTTTAATTTAGTGTTCAATAAAGAGAAGAAAAAGAATATAGTTCCTAAATGAAGCACCCCAAGTTACCTCTCCCCTCATGGGTAATGCCCAGCCAAACAGGGTTGGTCCAAAGCAGGGCAGCTGAAGCCCAAAAGCCTGCCACACATCTAAGGCATCTTCCGGTGGGGACCCAAAGGAAAGGAGCAGAAGGGGCCAGGCAAGTCTGGAAGGAAAAGAGTAAAATCAAAATGAAGATAAAGGCCGCCACTATCAGCCGCCCCACAGGTCTCTCACCATGTGCCTTTTGAGTGTCTCCTTCCATGCCCCCCAAGTCCCTGGTACAGGTCCAAGGCTGAAAAGCAAGTTCTTCACGTTTCTGTGCTTCACACGCCTCCTCCAGTGTTTTTTCTTCATTTCTGCCCCAGTCCTCTTCCCGAGTCTTCCTCCCAGCTTCCCAGGTTTTCTCTGTCCTTTTCCCAGTCTTTCTTCAGCTTCTCCCTGCTCAGCTCCACCTTCCTTGGGTGGGGCAGGGAACCTGGAACCTCCCTTTTCTATGGCTATCACAGGGTTACACTCCAACTGAAGTTCTTTACATATTCATTTGAACCCTGACCCCACCTCTTACCAGCTCTGTTCAGTCATTTGCTCTGTGACTTTGGACAAACCTCTGTCAGCCTCAGTGTCTTCATCTCTGCAATGGGGAAGCCAATTTGTCTCTCTCACCGAGGGGTTGAGGACTGAATGGCACGATTCCTGTGAAGTGTTTAGCACCACACCTGAAGCAGTAACCATGGTGATCATAATAGTAGTAAACAACAATGGTAACAGTAATGACAATAGAACTAGCAAGAAAGCCTAAAAATAATAGTACCGGCATGAATAGCCTAATAATACTAGGAAGGTGATACTATTACTTTTATCACCACCATGTCTACTCTCATGAGTCTGAAACAAGGACCCAGCAGGGTGCAGGGGACTTGGGAGCCCCACTGTCAGTTCTAGTCCCAGCTTTGCCACTCATTTGCTGTGTGACTTTAGACAAAACCTTTCATCCTTCTGAGCCCCTCTTTCCTCTTTTGTACAATGACAGTGAAAAGTCCTTTGCCCAAGGAGTGATTGTAAGGTCAAAAGGGCAACATATGGGGCTCTAGGGTGAAAAGAGCACAGAGTAATTGTTAGGTTAAGAAAGAAGGTGCTGGAACCGTGGGCTGCAGTGTGCTGGGGGGCTCTGTGCGCGTGGGCTGTGGGTAGCTGAGACTCCCTGGGGGGCTTGCAGATGTCTTGTCTCCCTCACCATCGAAGGAGAGGGTGTGACTACCTCAGGCAGCTTTCACACCAGACTTACAGAGGCCGGAAGAGCCTGCACGCCCTGGCTTCCCTGGGCCGTGTCTCCGGGCAGACATTTCTGTCCCTGGCCTCTGTATGTCTGGCTGGGAGATCTGGGGTGGGTAGGTCCTGGCCATGGGTCAGGGTCAGGCCTGCAGGATGGTATCCATCTGCCCATCACTCCTGGGTGTCCACACCCGCACCTGCCCGTTCTCCACGGGGAGTGTTGTAATGGGAGGCTTTTCTGCCCCACTTGGCCTGAGATGAGCAAACGGAGGACCAGTCAGGTGAAGCCTCCTCCTCCAGTGTCACACGAGAGTTGGGACAATCTGGGGTGGGGGCCTTGGGAGTGAGGCCTGGCGTGAGCCAAGTCTGGGTGCCGTGTGCCCCCCCGGGAGATCAGCTGCCATCTTCCCCACTGACTACTGATGGAGTCATGTCCGGAGCTGGGCCCTCGGGGAGGCACAGAGGAATTTGGAACAATCTGAGATTCGGGGCTTAAATGATTTCCTAATGTAGCATCATCAAGAAGGCAGTGCTCAGCTGGCCCCGGAAAAGGGCAGAAGGAGTACCGGAGAGGCCCTGCTTGCCAGAGAAATGAACCAAGGGTGGGAGGAGAGAGATTTAAAAGAAAAATGGAGATGGATGGCAGGAAGTGGGAGGAAAGTCTCATTTGCTGGTTGTTCAAATGGCATTTCCTTGAAATTATTTGTCAGACGATTTCCCCTTGAGATCTTTTCTAGGGAGTTAACGTCTACCCCAAAAATAACTAACTAGCTTCCTTCCTTCCTTCCTTCCTTCCTTCCTTCCTTCCTTCTTTCCTTCCTTCCTTCCTTCCTTCCTTCCTTCCTTCCTTCCTTCCTTCCTTCTTTCCTCCTTCCTTCCCTCCCTCCCTCCCTTCCCTTCCTCCCCCTCTTTCTCTTTCTCCCTTCCTTCTTTCCTGTCTTTCTTTCTCGAGTCTTCCCTTGTTCCCTTCTCTCCCTTCTCTGCTTCCCTTGTTCCCTTTCTTTCTTCCACCAAAGTGGCTCCAAGGATCTTTAGAAAGTGGGCTGGGCGTGAATAGCAGCAGCCTGGGCCCCTTGGAGCTGCAGAGAAAATGCCCCCGTGTCCCACCCTACGAGCCTAGCAGGGGACATTGGAAGTCCCATCTCCCCCCTGCTGCTCCCCCCCCCAGGTCTGCGCACTGCAGGCCGCCCCAAGTCACAGCTCACTTTTTAAAGGGGGTTGGGGGAAGAGACTGTCACCTGGAAGGCCATAGACCAGCCATGATGGAGCGATCCCTGGACTAGGTTTCTCATCAATGAAATGGGGAGGGTAGGGGCCAGCCAACCAGCTTCTCAGGCTTCTGTTTGGAAATCTCATGTTTAGAAAACTACCAAGAGCCAACATTTGATCCTTTGGAAAACCATTGACACAGAAGTTAAGACCACCGACATACCCGCTGGAGGACAGCCGCTGGCCCTCGCCTCTGCGGCTGCAGAAACACCTGTGCTGGCTTCCGGGGCCTCTGCTCCTCGCCCCTGGAGGCAGCACTGCTGGGGCCTGTCTGTGTTTGCCGTCCACTCTCCCCTGCTCTACCCCGCTGGGCACTGTCGCTGGGCCTGGGCAGAGTAGCTTTGCTCTCATGGACTCCTCGGAGCTGATCAGTCTAACTCATACATCAAGAAGCAATTTATCCACAGTGAGTTTTGGCTTCCTAGTGCCCTCCCTACCTCTTAGAGTGAGACCTCTCAGCTGAGAACGCTTCTAGAATGAAAGTTTTCTCTACCTTCCATCAGGAAAAGAGAATCACAAGGAGGAGGATGTGTCTCTGGGGTCCTGGCAGCAAATCCAGCTCGCGGCTTTTATTTGAGCCTGCATGGCTGCAGAGCAAACAAGACAGAGAATTACCTGGAAGCAGGAAGCGAGAACCTCCGCCGTCTGTGTTCACCTGTTAGTGCAATGAACATTTTTGATCACCTGCCCTGTGTTCTTCTCAGTCTATTGAATTATGTGCCCTTCCTACTCATGGACTCCAAGGAGACAGACTTGTCCGGGAAACTTTAACATGAGGCAACGAGATTAATGATGGAAAATATCCAAGGTGCCCCAGGCCCCAGGGTGGCCTGGCTTTTGGAAGTCACGAAAGAGAACCAGAAATCTAAAGCAGAGAAGAGCCCAGGCTTTGGAAGAGTTCAAGTCTATGATACGGCTGTGGTTTAAGACTGTTCCTTCCCTTGGTTCTCCACGTTGGTTTGCCCAGTGCCAACCTGAAGACTAAGAGGAGACCGCACAAGAAGGCCGGGCTGGGTGAGATGGGGAGGCAAGGGCAAAGCTGCGAGTGTACAGGAGACTCCTTTCCAGGGCTGTCCTAGGAGAGGGGAGGAGAGGTCTGTGTCACCCCCACTCCCCCACTGTGGCTACCCTAAGTCTGAGGCCAGGTGCCCAGCCCTGTCGCAGGCCCTCCAGCCAGCTTAGCAAATCTCCCAGGAAATTGGAAGAGTCACGGCAGCCCTTGAGGGTGGAGCATGGGGAATAAGCATTAGCTGTGTAGCCCTGCTGGCTTGGGTTAAAATCCTACCTCTGCCTCCTGCTAGCTCTGTGGCCTGGGCAAGTTGCTTAATCTTTCTGTGCCTCAGTTTCCCCATCTGTAAAGTAGAGGTAATAATGGCATCTTCCTCATAGGGTTTCTTAAAGTTGAGGCATCGTGTGTAAAATGCTGTGAGCATTGCCTGGAATACAGTAGGCCTTATCTAAGGGGAGAACTATAATTAAGGAAATAGTGAGGCCAGGGGGACACCCTGTCTGTGGGGTAGCCAGTGCCGCTCCAGGCTCTGTGAGTGACGAGGGGGCTTCCGAGCAGCTATGCGAGGCCCTACCCAGGAGACAGCGGGGCTGGGGAGGCACTTGGCAGAGGCTGCTTCCATGTGAGGAAAGCCCCTTTCCTGCTGTGAACCTTCCTGTGGATGGTGCTGGGCGATAGCCTTGGTCTGGCGTGCTGAGGTGGGGTGAGATAGGGAACAGGCTGAATCCGGAGCAGAGAGCTTGGGCCTGTGCTCCCTTTTGGTCTGGAACATTCACACTAGAACTCACTAGGAGTTGCTGAGGGAGCAGGAATTCTGTGTCCTTGAGCTGCTCCCCTTCCCCAACCACAGCTGGCCCACAATGCTGCAGCTGCAGGCGTCCATTCACTAGAAAGCCTCCTGGTTATGGGAGCTCCAGCCCCCTCCCTCGAATTCCAGGGCTCAGAGAGGGAGAGCCTGCCCTCAGGCCTGGAGTGCCCTCCCCTCTTCTCCTGAGGATGAGTCAGGGGCTCAGTTCAGGGCCTTGGTGTGGCATGAGACTCTTTGGAGCTGTAGGTGAGAATACTGTTCCAGAAACTAAATTCCTTCTTGGATGGAGACTTTAGTGACCAGCTCTGTGCTGAGCACTGGGAGGCGCCCAAACTAGGTGATCCGATGTGTTGCAGATCCGGGATTCAGCTCATATCCTGGGTGTACAGCATTTACTCACAGGGGCTTTTGGGAAAAGACTAGACCCCTCTGAGCCTCCCTTAACTTGTCCATAAAATGGGGATCATACTAATTGTGAGCTCACATGATCAGTGATAGGATCAAGTTAGAAATTTCCTGGAAAACACTCTGTATCCTTGGGAGACTCTTGCAGATGTCGAGGATGGCGAGTAAAGAACTCTGGGTTTGAAATTATGGCATCTACATTCCAGATGGGCTGCTCGCCCCTGTGAGGCCTGGGGCAATGTGGGAAAGACTTGAATTCCAGTAGCCTCAGCTGTTAAGTACAAATGATGCTATCTGACTTAGAGCGTGTGGAAAGTCCATGCAAGGTATACCCAGACGTTGGCTGCAGAGTGGATGGTCGATGACCATTTGGTACAATCATTCATTAAAGTGGTGGTGATAACACTATTGGGTCAGAAGGTGCTGGCCACAGAAAGTAAACCAGGCTCACAAGTGTCTAATGCTCCACTCAGCTGCTGCTTCCCAAGCTGCAGTCGCTCCATAAATATTTACTGATTGATTGAGGATGACTGATCTTGGACTCTGGTGTCAATGTCTCTTGAAAACCTGCAAATTCCAAGCCTAATCCACTAGTCCAGTTGTAGATGGAAACTTCTGGCCTGGAAATCCTCTCCCCGCCCTTCACTCCTGCCTTGGATCAGATATTTGCTTCCCTTGAAGCTCATAAAACACTATCTTATTAAATCATGGTTTTTCTTAAGAAGATTGTCATGCCAAAGCTATTTTACGGTGAAGACAGCAGAAAACCATAGATAATGTATTTTCAGAACGCAATAGAAATCATATTCCAGTTCTTTTTTGATATTTAAGAATAAGATAATCGATGATATACCTACTTTTTAAAGCCAACTTTGAATATGGGTCTTCCTAGAGTTGAGTTTTAGGGGGAGTGTGGGCTCATATCAATCCTGGATTCTTGTGCCCAGGATTTCACCTGTATTTGTGAGCCAGGATTCAAAAAGAAAATTGTACATATGCCTCTGACATCACGAGCACGTCTCCAGATATTAATTAACTTGTTCCTCTAAAGCACCCGCCAACCACCAGACCCTGGGCACAGAGTCAATGCTGGACACTCATCCTCACCCTCAAGGAGCTCTCAGGCCCGAGTTGGCACTGCCCCCACATAGCAACAGGGTGGCATGGGGTGGGGGCTGGGAAGAAGGTCATCAAGACTCCCTGAAGCTGTATTGAGACCAGAAGTGCGCAGGGGCAGACAGGGAAGGGAGTTTCTGGAGGGAAGGACAGCACGCACCGGGGCAGGACAGACAGACGATGGTGCAGGGGCTCTGCGCTGCGGGGGCTCTGCGCTGCGGGATTACCCTGGATGATTGAACCTGGGGGGCAGAATAGAAGTGGGAGAGCCATCAGACCAGCCCCACTCCTCACGCACCTGCAGCCACACACATTTGATCTCACCTTGAGGAGCCACTAAGGAAGCTGGGGTGGGCTTGAGTGTGGTGACAAGATCAGATCCATCCATTTAGTGTTTTCTCAGCTTAGCCACTCTCCTTAGGTTCTGAGGGACTCAGGAAGAGGTAACTATGGTATCCCAGGGACTCGTCCTCCAGAAATGCAGCATCTAATTAGGAAGCAAGGAAGGAGTGGGGGAGGGGCAGACATTTATCAGCTAAAGGCAAGGAGCCCAGGGAAAGAAGTTAAACAGCAGGAGAAACAGCAGCCCCGAAGGACCAGAGTCCTGAGTGCAGGTGCCAGAGGAGCAGGCGGTCAGGAAAGTTTGAAGGGTCAGGAGAAGGGATGGTTCACCTCTGAGATGGAAGAGGTGGGTTTGGAGGAAGGAAAGGGGCTTGGAAGACTTAGCGCCGTTGAGTAGGAAGCTCAGGGTTCAGTGGTGGGGCCAGGTGGGGAAGGGTTGGGGGAGGCTCATGTTTATTCAACACAGGAGACAAATGAGGGCCTCCCTAGTAGCAACAGGTTAAGTCTATGAAACTACCCACAGCCACTGCAGCACGAGTTCAGTCCCCAGCCAGGGAGCCTCCCACATGGCGCAGCAGACCTCTCCTGCCTCCCCGGCTGCTCCCCTCGCAGTGTGCTTCAGTCCATCTGCCTGTTTTGCTCCCTGCTCTGTCTCTGGTGAATCCTCTCACCGTCCCCCTCTGCCCCCTCCACCTCTGGCTTACACCCCAGCTCTTGTATGCATAAATAAATCAATCTTTAAAAAAAGAAGAAAAAAGGAGACAAATGGTCACTGCGACCAGGGGCCAGGAGCAACGAAGAACCAAGACATCGGTTCCCACTCCCAGGAGCTCAGAGTTCCTTTCATTCTTTCCATGTTCCCTTGTTGAAATCATGTCTTTAAGGCATCTGAAACGCCACATGTTCAGGAAGCCACCCCATTGCTCTTGACAGGGATCTTTCTCCCCCCTGTACCCCCTGGAGCTTTGGTTTCTGTGTCTCGTATTTGTGTTTCCCTTTTTTGTGTACATTTCTTATCTTTCCTCCAACTAAACCAGGAGCAGCTTGAGGATACAGGCAACTTTTTACTTCCTGTGGGACCCACTAGGTAAGCAATAAAAGTTTGTTGAACTGGGCCTGTCCCTGGTGGCGCAACGGGTTAAGTTTCAGCACTATGAATCTATCCGCAGCCACTGCAACACAAGTTCGATCCCCACCCAGGGAGCTTCCGACATGGCGCAGCAGACCTCTCCTGTCTCGCCCGCTCCTCCCCTCAGCAGTGGTCTTCAGTAGATCCACCTGTTCTGCTTCCCATTCTGTCTCTGGTGAGTCCACTTACCCCACCCCTCCCTACATACACACATACCTCTGGCCTACACCCTAGTTCTTGTTTGTGTAAATAAATAAAATCTTAAAAAAATAATAACATAAAAGTTTGTCAGATGGATGAATGGATGAGTGCATGAGTGGATTTCAAGAATCCAGCTGGCGTGGCAGACCTCTCCTGCCTCGCCCGCTGCTCCCCTCGGCAGTGTGTTTCCGTCCATCTGCCTGTTCTGCTCCCCACTCTGTCTCTGGTGAACCCTCTCACGGCCCCATGCCTCTGCCCAGTACCCCAACTTGTATGCATAAATAAATAAAATCTTAAAAAAAAAAGAATCCAGCTGATCCTCCCTGCTGGAAACAACCTTTTCTCCCCGGCTCCTAAGCCGAGCTCCTCCCTCCCATCTCTTGAGGGCCTGTCCTTGGGCTGGCTACGGATCACACGCTTGTCACAACCTCTGTGCTTGGGTGAGGTCATGGGCTCTGGCAGGTTGTCAGAGTTGCAGGGTCTGAGCATATCTGCCAGGGCCCAGGTGAGCAAGGACCTGGGGGAGCTGGGCGGGCTCCAGAGCTCTGCCTGCTTCCTGGGACGCGGGGCAACCCGTAGGCCCTCCCCCTTTGCCACACCGCAGGGCTGGGCCATGGAACTATCACTGTCCTCATCCCCACCTGAGGGAGTGAGCTGCTCCTTAAAGCCCTCTCAGCTGCCACCTCCCCCTACAACTCCCATTTCCCAGCCTGTGTGGTTTTGTCCTCCTCAGAACCCCATGGCATTTTGTATCCCTCTGGGGGCCCTTTTTCATGTTCTAACTCATTTTAGGCTTATGTGTGCACCTGCCTAACACCAGACAGGGACTTTTCCAGAGCAGGGACATGTCCTTCAATACTCTCCAGCAGCAGGATCTACTGTGGGCCTTCACGAGAATCAGGGGTCCAGGGCTCTCTGACTTAGCACAGGTGTGAGCAGAGACCAGAGAGACAGTTGAATCACATACCTGGGTCCCCGCCCAGATCACCTCTGTCCCTTTATCAGGCTCCTGGTGAGTTATCAGGGGACGGCTTGATAAGCGAGGATCCCATCCAAAGGGAGGCCTTCCTCTGTTGCCACCGGCCGTGCGACTCTTGGCAAAGCCGGGAAACTCTGAATAGGGAGAAAAGTAAAAGAAGGCCTCTTTGGTGTCTTCTCAAATGTGCTAACAAGAGTGCAAGTGCTGGGTAAACTTTAAAGGCGCCTCCAAAGACCAGAAGTTTGCGGGCGGCTGCTTCCCTACTGCCCCTGCTGAGTCACCTTCAAGGAGATGCTTTCTCAGATCCAGCCCTCTAGCTGGATGAGGCCCACTGCCCAGATCTCTGCTCATCCGTCCGGACCCCCAGCATCCCTCCTCTCCTTTTTATATTCTGCATTTCTTTTCAGCACAGAAAAATTTTCAGCAACAACTAGAAGATCTCAAGCACGGGCCTGACTTCCAAGACTGCAGTTTAGCCTCTGATTCTAGAGGGTCTACTCTGGGTTTCTTTAACTACCATGTTGAACTATATCTAAATTTCAACACCAGAGGAATGGGAGAGCCTCAAACCTGTTCAAATGTTGGCTCTCCTAGAAGCCACAGCATATTTTTGTGGGCCTCAAAACAACAACCACTACCACCACAACAAAATCACCCTTTCTTGTGCTACGTCAGAGACTACGGATGCTTGGTTTTGTGGAGACAAGCAGTAGCAGGGGCCAGAGGGTTAAGGTTTCGGAAGAAACAAAAGGTGTTTGGTGAGGATGGGGACAAAAAGCAAGCCTCGTGCACTGCTGTTGGAATGTGGTGCAGCCACAAGGGAACGCAGTATGGGGGTTCTTCAAAAAATTGTAATTAGAACTACCCTGTGATCCAGCAAGTCCACTTCTGGGTATTTATCCAAAGAATAGGAAAGCACCATTTTCTGCACCCTGTGTTCACTGCAGCACTATTCACAATTGCCAGGATGTGGAAACCACCTTACGCCTGAGGGTGGGTGAATGGTCAAGGAGTTGTGGCCCACACACAATGGAAAACTACTCAGCCATCTAAACGAAAGGTGAAAGCTTGTCATTTTCCACATCATGGATGGAAGTGGAGGGGATTATGCTCAGTGAGAAAGATCAAGACAAATACTTCACTCATATGCACACGATAAAGGATCAAAGCAAGCAAACAAGCAAAACCAGACATTTAGATTCTTCTAACAGCATGTTGGGTAGCAGGGGGGGAGGGGGACATCAATGGGAAGATGTGACCGGAAAATAGACTTTTGGTGGTGGGAATGGTGTGAGCTGTACCGTTATGGAGGCCTGAAACTATACTCATGAAACTTAGATAGTCTTGTAAACTTGTGAAACCTTAATTAAAAAAAAATAAGTCAAATTTAAAAATAAAAAGGATGTTGAGAAATCAAGTCCTAAGTAGAGAACATTCTCTCTTCAGTGTCAGGTTGAGAGAAGGGGCTCTGGTTTATATTACCAGCGAGAGGCCTCCTCCAGGGAAGATTGCGGATCTTGGAGTCAGGTCAAGCCTGGAAACCAATGACCCAGGGTCCAAAGGGCATCTCTGGCCTCCCGGCTGCCCTAGGTTTCTCTGTTTTCCTTTGTCATGGGTTACGCCACACGCCTATTGCCCTCTGACCTCCCCTCTCTCTCTATTCCCTTCCTAGAAAGACAAGGAACATCACAGTTATCGAGGAACCCAAGTCTTAGAGCAAAGGCTGGGTTCAGATTCAACCTCTGTCCTCGTTAACTTTAACCCGGGGACAAGCTCTCCGGTCCTCAGTTGCCCTGTTTGTAGAATGATCCCGATGGTATTGGTGAGGATTAAATGAATTCTCACAGGGCTCTGCAGACCTTTCCAGTAAAGGACTAGAGAGTAAATCACGGTTTGCTGGCCTTACTGCAGGCGCCTTGTCACAGCTGTGCAACTCTGCCATCGGATCGTGACAGTGACCGTAGACAACACAGTCATGAATGGTCATATGGGCCAATAAAGCTTTATTTATAAATACAGGCAAGAAGCCAATTTGCCCTGAGACCTGTAGTTTGCTGACTCTGAGTTCATACATGAAGAAAGTATTTGGTATGCAGTAAGCATTCAGGAAGTGTTAACTATTATTCATTCACATACAAACTAAATATTTGAGCACCTGCTCCGCGCCTGGCACGGCTTGGGGTACTGGGGATAGCATCTTAGATAAATTGCTGGGTGGCACCTTAGTTATGGAGGGGAATATAGTCAATGAGGAAAAAAGGACAGGGACCGACAGGAAGTGGCGAGGGCTATTTTGAGAGTGAATTAGGGGCGGTGAGAGTCACGACGTTAGAGGGCATTCTCCGGGGTGGGTGTGAGGTGTGAATAGAGACCAGTGTGACCAGGAGTCATCACCGTGGCAGCTGGGAGAAGAGAATTCCAGGCAGAGGGTCACATCAGTTCTGGCTGATTGCCCAGTTGCTAGCCAGCATGAGGGTCTGCGGGCTGAGAGGACCAGGAGGGGGAAAGAAAGAGAGATGGCAGAGAACAGAGAGGAAAGACGGTCCCTTCTGATCTTGCCCCTTGGCGCGCTGCATGGAGGGGCCTGTCACCGCACCCTGTAGATGCTCAGCCCTGTCCTGGGGAGTATCCTTTTCTCAATGTCTCAGCTGCCCCCCTCCCTTCTTCCCTCGCTGACTGGCCCAAAGATCTCACTGCAGGCAAGACACCCATTTCTGTTCTTTGTCTCCATTTTGCTAAAGCCAGCTGCCCAACAGTCAGAGGTGCCACCTGCCCACCCTCCAGTGGGGGAGGTCGGGACTTCAGACCCAGGGCACTGGCGAGCTTCACTGCAGCTGCTGGATGCAGGCCCTGGAACTGGAAAGAAACTTTCAAGTCCTTCCCTGTGATTCGATGGCTCCCAACCCCTTGCTGGATGAGAAAATACTTGTGTGCATGTGGGTTCAGACTTGGCTCCAAGTCCCCCCTTTCCCCTCTCTCCACACCCAGACTTGCAGCTCTCTCTTTTTAAAACGTATTTATTGGGTGTAATTGAGACACAAAAACTCTACGTGTTTATGAGTTTGAGCACATAGATCCACCCGTGAAACCGTCACTACACATCAAGGGGGTAGACACATTGAACAGCTGCAAACGTGCCTTTGTGTCCTGCTGCGTTGTTTGGTGGCAAGAACCCTCAACATGAGACCTACCCTCTTAACACAGTTGTCAGTGCCTCTCGAGCATCCGGGGCTATCGGCACAGCCACCTTCTCTTACTCAACACTCTAGGCACACAGAATCCCGTGGGCCAGCCTGGCCCAGATCTAGGCTGCCGCATGGGCTGTCGCTCTTCTACAGAGAGCACATTCCAGACTCCCACAACTTTCGGAGTTGGAGCCGGCCTGCTGAGGGGACCGCTGGTTACCACACTGGGTCCCCTCTGCCAGCTTCCATGTCAGAGTGACGGGTTTCCTGAGCTGGCCAAGTTCTAGGCTACCCCATTCTGGGGCCGGCAGCCTCGCTCACCCCCTTCAGTTCTTCCTTACAAAGCCTTGCCAAGCTTTGCCCCCGACTCCAAAGCCCTCGCTGGCTCCGGCACCCCTCAGAAGTCACGCCTCAGAACCTAACTAGCAGGAGGGCCGAGTGGCGCCTCTCCTCTCCCCCGTGGGCCGCACACCACCCCAGCTGGCCGCGGCAGGTCCCAGGGCTGCCTGACTCACCAGCAAGCCGTGCTGTCAGGCTGGCGGTCATGTGGCACCTCGGGTCCCGAGTGGGTAGGTGGGCGGCAGGGGTTGGGCTGACCTTCCCTGATCCTGTTCCTGTGTTGCTGTCTTGATGCCCAGGACGCCAGTGGGGAAGGGAAAGTGTCTTCCTGTCAACAATGACTTTCTGCTTGGAGATGACCACCACGGGGTGAGTCACTGGGAAGGGCCATCAGCCGGGCCGGTGGAGGGGGAAGCACTGGTGTGGCAATTCTCCTCCCAGGGCCCCAGTGAGAGGCCTGAGGCTGGATGGGGGTCTCCGAGCTGGAAGAGGGGCTCCCTGGGCCGCCCCCACACTGGGGATGGTCTTCAAATTCCTCCTTTTCCCCTGCAGTTTGGATTTAGACCACACTAGGCTGACGTGGTGACTGTGTCACAGCCTGCTTATAAACTCAAAGACCCCTCTGCCTCTGGAATAAAGTCCAAATGCCTGTACTTGACCCTCCCTTTTTGACTGCAATACCCTTCACTCCCTTGAGGCCTTCACTCCAGTCAGGGTGGCCTCCTTCGCTCCTGACTGTGGCACGGTACCCAGGGCCATCTCCACGCCGTGACCTTGCCATGTCCTTCTCCAGCAGCCCTCTGCTGCAATGCCCTTTCTTTCCAGATGAGTACATCTCCATTCTTACATCATTAATCCAGCCACCCAATCAAAAAATAATTGTCAAAGACCTTTTAGGTGCCAAGCCCTTTGCCGAGAGCTGAGACTTCTACCTCCGATAGGCTAGACAAGGCCAGCGTCACGGAGCTGCCGGCTTGTGGCGCGTGCAGAGACCCAAACAGGCACTCGAGATGGAGTAGGGTGAGCTCAGGGAGGGAGGGGTCACCTGGGGTGAGTCTTTCACCCAGCCTTGAGAAGATCAGGGAGGACTTGCTGGAAGAGGTGACACTGCTGATTTCCTAAGAATGAGTAGAAGTTAGGTAGGCAGTGAACCAGGAAGACAAGGGACAACAAGGCTATCTGGACCAGAAGAAGCAGAGAGTTGGAAGTCCTGAATCAAGAGAGGGTGCATTCTAGGAACTGAAAGTTGGGCATTAAATCTGGAGTAGAGTGTGTGTGTGTTGGGGGCGGTGGGCATGTTGGCAAAGAGGCTAAGAGCTGCCCCATTTGGACTTCATCCCGAGAGCCAGGAGAAGCCAACAAAGGTTACAGCAGAGACAATGAGCCGATTTGCACCGCAGGGGTCCAGAGTAACTACAGTAGAGACCACAGAGAGCGGAGAGCAAGCAAGCAGCAAGCCTGCAGAGTGGTGAGGTGACTTATTTGGTCCGATGGGAGGAGGCTTGCACCAAGTGTAGGCTGGGGAGCTGAGGCAGAGACGAAGAATCCAGAGTTGTTTCCAGGTGCCAGGACTTGGGGGATGCTTAGGTGCAGGGGTGAAGGGAGAGGAGTCTAACATGGCCCCCAACTTCTGATTAAGTGGGTGGGTAGTGGGACCATTTTACTGAGAGAGCAGGTCTGTGGGGTGTGGGGGGTAGGCTGTGTGCAAACCTGATGTTTTCAGTATGACCTTCCTGAGGGGTAGATGAAGGCCAGCAAGCGTGGGTGGGGGTGAGGGTGGGCAAGGGAGATCTCCAGAGAGAGATCTGTGCTGGGGGGAGAGACTGGGAGTCTCCAGCTGCGTGCGGCCATTGAGCAGGAAAGGTGTGGCGACCCTCTTCCACGAAGCCTGTCCTGCTCCCTCCAGCTCCTGCAAGCTGCCCACAGCCTCCTTGACAGAGTACACACTCTCTTGTGCAATTTGGCTTTTCTCTAAGTACGTATCATCGTTCTGATCAGAATTATCAGAGGCCAGCCAGCCAGGAGACCCTTGCAGAGACCTCACGTCGGGGTGAGCGGCTGACCCAGAAAGAGAGAAGATACAAGAAATGTTTGCAAAGGGCACCCATGGGGCCTTTGGGGGTTGGTTGCAGTGACTTCCAGCTCCCCAGCATGGGAGCATTTAGACTATGGGACAGGAAAAGGAGCAGGTTTGGAGAAGAAGAAACCAGGTTAATTTTTGGGCTCACTGCATTTGTGGCAACACCTGAGAACCTCTAGTGGAGAAGTCTGGTAGGTCACAGACATTGCATTCGGGGCGGGGGAGAGCCTGGAGGTACAGGTAAGGCAGCCACACTCCCCTCCCCTGCAGCCCCATCAGCCTTAATACATTCACTTCTGGCCTCAGGACCTTTGCACTTGCTCTTTCCTCTACCCAAAACCTGCTCTCCTTGGCTTGTGCATTCGAAAAACTTTTTTTTCTCTGGAGTATCTGCTTACCTGCCTTGCTGTCCATCTGCCTACTCGGCTTGAATTTTCATCGTAGTTTTGATCATTCCCCAACTTCCCATCATAAAGTTGTTTCCATGTTTTTCTGCCTCCACCACTTAGAATGTCCGTCCCTCAGGGCAGGACTTCAGTGTGTCCCACCTTCATCCCAGTGCCCGAGGGCACCAGGCAGACAGCAGTGCGGGAGGCTTAATAGCTGCCCCAGCCCTGGCAGCGTGTCACGGTCAAAGTGGGAAGCAAAGGGACCAGGGACAGAAGCTGGGAGCTGAGACACCAACACCCCTAGCAGGGGAGGGCAGCCCCCAGAGGAAGGAGAAGGATGGTCGGGATGGACCCTGCACAGGCGCCCCCACAACACGGCATGAGTCCAAGGTGCCCAGGCAGGAGGAAGGAGCCAGAAGAGGAAGGCCTCAGGGAGCCTCTTGGAGCAGCTCAGGCAGTGGTAGCAGCTTCTGTGGGAAGAGATTCCAGACACCGCGGGGAGTGAACCGGGAGACTGAAGACAGGAGAGGAGCTGGGTGCCGAGTGCCAGGCTCTGGGAGGCTCCCTGGCGGGGGACGGAGGTGCTTCACCACAGCCCCCGGCTCCAGATGACAGTGAGCTCCCCAGATAAAGTAATCTCTTTGAAGCATAAATCAGATCATCTCACTCCCCTGCTCAAAACCATTACTTAGAATAAAACTCAAACTCCCTAAAGCGATAAACAAGGCCCAGCCTTCTCCTCTGACCTCAGCCCCCACGCGGCCTCTCTCTACTCAAGCCACATCACGGCCCTTGAGCCAAGCGGATACTCTCTCAGATGGTTCCCTGGCCCTCACTGCATCCAGACCTCATCCTCACCTCAGCCCCCCACCCCGAGAGGCTCTTCCCGAGCACCCTGAAATGGAAATACCCACCTTCTGTTGCCTTCCCCTGTTTTATTTTTCTGCGTGGCAAAAATTGTGTTTGCTACATATTAAATGCTTGTTCTGTTTCTTGTTGATTTTCCCCACTGAGGTGTAAGATCCAGGAGGACGGGGTTCTTGTCTGCTTTGTACACTGCTCCGTCCTCCTGCGTGGAAAAGCACCTGCCTGAGTGGGTATCAGTCAACACTGGGCTCTTTGAATAAATGAATAATTGAACTCTAAGCAAATTTGCACAGGCCCCCTGTGTACAAAGTTGTGTATGTCATGTACACAACAGCTTTGCAAAGGGGCAAAAAAAGTCTAGACTTGGAGCACTGGAATCTCTTACCCAGACAGAGCCAGAGCCCTGGGCTGCTACCACAGGGGAGCACAGCAGGGGAGCACTGACGGGACCCCAAGCACTTCCCATCTGTGGACCCTTTGCAGAAAGAACAAACTTAGTTCCCTTTCCTAGTCTAGGTAGGAAAATGAGAGAAAGACTAGGGTGAGGGTGTCAAAGACTGAGAGATAGGTCAGGGGGGGCTTTGGGAGGGGGGAGGAGGGAGCTGGAGGAGCCAGGAGAGGCCTGGAGGGAAAGTTTGGGGGGAGTAACTCCAAGACTTATAGGGGTACCTGTGACCCCAAGAGTCCACATCTCCCTCCAGAGAATTAATTGGGACTTGCCTCAGGAGGAGAGGGCCTTGCCCTTGTCGCAGTTCTTCCCTCTGCCTTCTCCCACACATCCCCACCCCCCACACTGCTGCTGGGAATTCCCCACTTCCTGGTAGGAACTTAGAATCCTGGAGGGATTTTCCTCAGCCCAGGAACTCAGGACACTTTCCAGTTTTATATCATAGCTTCACCCTCTGCATACCCCCCCCACCAAGTCGTATGAATTGAGGGGAGGAGGAGTGGAGGGGAGAATCTCCTGGAGCTCTCAGCACCTGCCCCAGAAGCTGATACTTGCCCCCCACTCTTCCCAGATGCTCCTGGCCTGTTTGTTTAGGGACCACACTTAGGGAACAGGTACCCTCTGACCTCTCCTTAAGGTGGGTGACTCAATGGCCGACACCACTGCTACTGAACACACAGCCCAAGATGGGGCCCAGCCCCGCAGGGGGAGGAACGCCTGCCGGTGCATCTCTGTGCTTTTCCAGTGAGTCACTGCAGTACAGGCCTTGGAGCTCCCGTCCTGCCTCTGCTTGCTACAGGGCCTGGCCCTGAGCAGGAGAGTGCCAGGGGGGGCTGGGAGGACGTGGTCAGGCAGCCAGCCTCAGGGGGGCTGACCCCACGAGCAGGGACCCACTGGAGTCTGGTCTAGACAACAGTCACATGAATCGTGAACACTCGTCTGGTCTGAGACATATCCCAGGCCAACTCTTTACTCACAGGTCCCCAGAGTACCTGCTGCTTCTGAGCAAGTCTTTTTCTTAATTCATTTCAGTAAATGTTGACCCCGCCAGGCCTCGCACAAGGCAGTGGAAGGATGAAAAAGATGCAGCTCCTGCCTTCTGGGAGCCTGAGGTTCATCCTAGTGAAAGCTTGGGGTGTTTTTATGATAGGCCAGGTTCTGAGAGGGCTGTGGGGACTCAGAGATAAATGAAACATCTTTCTGAACTCCAGGAGCCTGAGGCATTCTGGCTGAGGAGACAGACACAAACCAGTCATTCCACCACCTGGTGGAGTGACCTGGACCTGCTTGGAGCTCACCACTAAGCTGTGCACGGCCTGTCAGCTCGCCAGCCCAAGTCCCCAAAACCCAACGTAAGCACCTTGAAGGAGGCAGGAACCAGTCCTTGTCCCTGCCTCCCCGGTGTCTCACCAGAAGCAACCTAGATGCAGAGTGTTACGTGAATGACTTCTGAACAGCTAAGCATGCCACAAGACCAAAAACACACGCCCCACTGAGATGCTGGCCACTCCTGGCTTTGTTGCTGAGGAAGGGCTGATTAATTCTGAGCTGCAGGGATCAGATGAGGCGCAGGGAGAAGGTGGGATTGCTGCTTAGCCCTAAGGGTATAGATGGAGCCCTGGAGCCAAACATCAGAGGCCAAGGGGACAGCAGAGGCAGAGACCCCAGTTCGGACGGGAGAGAATATGGCTGATCACAGTTAACAGGGAACAGTCCAGAGGAGCTGGCAGGTGGTGCTTGGAGGGAAGAGTAGAAGATATGGGGGGCAAGGCACACAGGGCCAGGTCAAGAGGAGTCTTGAATACCATGCCAAGGAGTTTGACACTGAGGTCCCCTGAGAAATTCCAAGGATGGAGTCACATAAACAAAACGATGATTTGGGAAGATTCTACTGATGGCCACGTGAAGGGTATATTTGGGGGGTGCATTACTGGGACTGTCCTCTCCCTGGCCTTGGCCTCTTGGGAAAAGGGGAGGGCCAGGGAAAGTCCAGACAGGGAGGCAGAGAAATAACTTAGGAAGCAATTGTAGTATTAGGAGACAGATGACAACAATATGAATTAGAACGGGGGCAGTGGGAATAGAAAGGGGCAGAATTAGTGACCAGTGGGATTTGGGGAGTGAAACGGAATATTCTAGTCAGTGTGGCTGAAAGAATACAAGAGAAGGGCAGCCTCTGGGGGCTGGGAGAGGCGAGATACCATTCTGGGTCGTTCCCATCCCCTAGCTCCTTGGAGCCCGGAGTGACACTGAGAGGCGGAGTCTTAGGTTTCCCTGGTCCTGATGTCTGTGGGCCACAGGCTTCAGATGCCATCAGCCGAGGAGGACTCAGAGGAAGCCATTTTGTGCAATCCTTACTCAAAACCTCTTCCTATGAAGGAAACATTCCACAGTCCCCTCCTACACGCCCCTCCTCACTTCCCCTCCCACCACCATAGCAACCTGACAAACAGGGCAGCGTTGCCAGGAGAGGTGAGATGTGGGGCCCTGGCGTCACTGTGGATGACTTCAGAGTCCACGAGAGTGACCAGCCCACACCCTTAGTGCGAGGTTTGTCTGTCTCTGATAACATTCTGTCCCCATGTCTTCCCACTCTCACCACTCCCCAGAGGAGTCACCACCCAGCACTCCCCCACCTCTGAATGACTAATTCTGACCTCCTTCCAGCCTCTCCGGGCATTCATGCCATCACTCCACCTTCACCTGTCCTTGGCCCCCACGCCCCTCTCTCCTCTTTCTCCCTACCCAGCACTCCGCCCCCTTCTTTGCCCTCCTCTCCCTTGACTGACAGTGCACAGCTCAGATTTGTTTTCTCAAATTTTATTGATTTGCCAATTGTTTACATAAGCATATCATTTGGGGAGCACAACTTCACCCCCATGTGTGCACATGCATCACTCACCCTCCACCAAAGCTCCAGTGCCCTGACCCTATCCCCCTCCTTCCCCTCCCCTCCTTTTTCTTCCCTCCCCTGCCCTCTCCTCTCCTTCCTCCTCTCCATCCCCTCTGGAAACCAGGATATTTTTCAGTCTGAGAATTATTTTTGTTGAGTTTTGCCAGTTTGTTTTCTTTCATTATTTATGCTTCGCAAATGAGTGAAACCAGCCGGTAATGCTCTTTCACTTTCTGACTCACTTCACTGAGCACAATCACCTCTAGATCCATCCATTTTGTCCCCAAAGGTGCTAAGCTCCCCTTTCTTAATAGTGAGTAGTGTTCCATGCCCTGTACACGCCACCATTTCTTTATCCAGTGTCTCAGGATTTAATCCGTTCCCCCTTCTAATGGGGAGTCCCATTTCCTGCAGCCCTGAGCAAAACCCCAGTGCAGCTGGAGCAGCTGTCTCTTTCCTCTGAACCCCAGCTGCTGCTGGGTGACTCCTGCTGGAGGGGACCCCATGGGCAACCCCCTGTCACCCCTTCTGCCAACCTGCCTCTGTCCTTCTCCCCACTCAGCCTCCTGGCAAAGTGCGATCCTTGTAGCTAAGATGAAGATGTGTAATCTTCTAGCTAAGCTTCCATGAGGTTCTGGAAGCCACGCCTTCCTTCCTGTCCTGCCAGGGACCTCTCCCCGTTCCCCCTCTCCTTCCTCTTCAACTTCTCCCTCTCTGTTCCTGGCTTCCCATCAACATCCCAACAAGCCAAGCTGGAGCCTCTGATGGTAAATCCAGTCTCCCCTTGCTCCTACCTCTTCCCTCACCGTCACCTTCTCCTTCAAAGGAACCAAGCCTTCCCACTTGCTCCTCCACTCACTGTGATCTGTTTCTCCCCATCACAAAACAAATGAACGGCTGTGGCCAAGACTGCAAGTGCCGTCTCCCGACGGGCAGCGAGCGCTTTTAGTTCGTGCGTGTTTGATTTTCCTGCCGCAGTCACTTCTTTCTACTCCTCTCAGCCTCTGCGACACTCTCCTGCTTTTCCTCTTCTCTCCTCTTCTGCCCAAAACCTAAGTGCTGGCGCTGGCGTGACTGTGTCGTAGGCCTGTCCCCTCTGCACTTGTGATGCTTCACGTGTTGTTCTGCGCTCACCACCGTCCAGCCCGCCCTCTGCCCGGACCCCTCCTTCAGGCCCCTGGACACACTAGTGTCCCGCAGTGCTGTCAACGTAACATAAAAACACGGGATACCAGTTAAATCTCAGCTAACAATCTGAATATCACATAAACAAGGCAAGATTTTTCAGATAAACAATGAATTTCAGATAAACAAGGAAGGATTTTTTTTTTTGCCTGAGTCTGTTCCACGCAGTATTTAGGATAGACAATACTAACCAAAAATTATTGTCTATCAAATTTAACTGGCATCCTTATTTTATCTGGCAACCCCCGTGACTTGATGCCCGTAGATGAGGCCCTACTGGCACTTCCCCTCAATGCGTCCACAGCCAAAGATCCTGTGGGACAAACTTGACCTTACACTGGCTCACACAAGTGAGAAAAGCAAGGTCACCCTTGGCCTTTCTGCTCGTCTTTAGCTCCCTCCTGAATATCTCTGAACCAGGACACACTTCCGCAGGGACTGCCCTGGCCCCAGTCTAGCCGCCACCAACGGCACCGCCAGTCCTCTCTAGTCTTAGGACGTGGTGGCTCTTTCACTTACCGACTCACTTCACTGAGCACAATCGCCTCCAGATCCATCCATTTTGTCCCCAGAGGCGCTAAGCTCCCCTTTGTTAGCAGCAAGTAGTGTTCATGCAGTGTACGCGCCACCATTTCTTTATCTAGTCATCTCAGGATTCAATCCGTTCCCCCTTCTAATGAGGGGTCCCCATTCTTGCAGCCCCAAGGAAAACCCCAGCTGTGGCTGGAGCGCTGTCCCTTTCCTCTGAACCCCACCTGCTGCTGGGTGACTCCTGCTGGAGGTGACCACACCCGCGAGCTGATGGTCCACGGCCACTGCTGCCACTGAGCTGGGGGCCACTTAATATCTTGTTTAAGTGGCATTTTGTCATGGCTTTCACTGGTTGAAACTCTAAAGTCTGAAAGCCTCCCGTGGCCCCCCTCCCCCATGCGATGTGGGCTGAGTCTACATCACCCTTCCCTTTCTGGGCACCGCTCCGCTCTCCAGGCACTCAGCTTCTTTCAGTTCCTTGAAAGTACTGAGCTCACTCCTGCCTGGGGCATCTCACATGCTGTTCCCTCTGCCTGAACAACCTTCCCTCCCTCTTATCCCCCTATCTCTTACTCATGCCGTAGGCATCAGGCCGTCCTTGGCACCCTCCATTCAAGCATCAGTCACTCTTAGACAGAGGGCTCCCTGAAAACAGGGCCTCATCTGTCTTCTCTATGGTATCCCAAGCCCCTAACACAGTTCCTGGTCCAGAACAGAAGCTCAGTGAGTATTTCAGGGATGAGCGAGAGAGTAACCTTTTTCCTCATCCAGCCTGGGAGGTCCCCTCTTTACTTCCCCAGAGCTCTTAACACAGAGCCCTCTGCAGAACTGGAAAAGCTTCCAGAGGGATCTAGAGTTTACCCACCACTGTGTCCCCTGTGGGGCGTCTCTGTCCTCCAGGTCTAGCACCAGTAATACAGCACCCTGAGCCACAGTGGCCTCCAGCCTGCGTGCCAGGAGAGCGCGGGAGGCAGAATGGCAGAGGCAAGCAGGCAGGCGTCCTGCAGGGCCGGGCAGCTGGGTGACCAGCAGCCAGGCAGCCTTGCCCAGGCCAGACGAGGAAGTGTGGCCTCGAGTGTGGCTCTCCCAAGTCCCAAGGAAGCCCTCATGCAGCTCCTAACATGGTGCGTTGATCTTGGGATTGTGTGACCTTGGGATTGCGTTGACCTTGGGATTGTG
Source organism: Scalopus aquaticus (assembly GCA_004024925.1). Lineage (NCBI taxonomy): Eukaryota > Metazoa > Chordata > Mammalia > Eulipotyphla > Talpidae > Scalopus > Scalopus aquaticus. The sequence continues at coordinate 54,963 of PVIJ01000965.1, read as the reverse complement.
GTTCAGCAGGGTCTTGAAGCGAGGGCCTGGGACGCAAACAGGGACACAGAGTCCCAGCCAGCAAGTGGCCATCAAACCACACAGGAGACGAAACCAGTCAGAATCGTGATGTCTGGTTTAAGGGATTCAGGCAGAAGAGTAGGCTCAACATGAAGCGGATGGAGAGAAGCTAGAACTGTAGCGGGAGAACCGTGAAGGGCTAAAGGCTGGAAGCCCAGGGGACGAGGTTTCAAGAAGCGAAGGATGAGCTGCCCTGAGAGGTGCCGACTGGGGCTGGAAATGAGATGGCATGGTGACCTCAGAAAAGAAAAACCCAGTTCTCTTTGGCTCAGGCCTGGTACCTTCACACTAATGGCTCTCTCAGCCCTTTTCTAGAAGTGGGAGAAAAGCTCAGGATTCCAGCAACGGTGTGGAGGAGGGAGAAAGTCTATGCCACCCGCACAAGGTCACGGCGCGTGTCCAGCCCCAGAGCCTGGACTGTGTGCTGAGGAAGGAGGGAGGGACCCCATGTTTTGGAGGCTTAAGGTCTGATGGGGGTGTCCGGGCCTATGGCTTAGTGCTGCCCCTTCCTAAGCCAGTGGCCTTACTCGCCCACCCCTTTATCTTGAGAATGTTAGAACAACCTGGTGCAGACAAGGGACAGAACATGTGGTAACATCCAGACATCTCCCCTGCCCCCGCCAAGCTGGAGGGGTCAAGAGCCGAGCGGCCATTCGTGAGTTTCAAAAGGGAGCGAGGCGCACGTGCTCACTTTCCTTCCTTGCGGCCCCTCCACCAGCTGGCTGGGCAGGGGGCCTTTCCTGGCCCCCTTCACCCTCTGCCCAGAAGCCCCGACCTCAGCAGCCCTTAGCGGTGCAGCCCTCTGCCAGGCCCGGCAGTGGCCGCTCCGCCTCACACCAGCAGTACCCGGATCTTCTCCCTCTCCCTCTCCCCTGCTGGCTAGAATAAATGTTATTTTCTCTTTCACTGCACCAAGGGATTTTTCGCTTGCATTTTTGGCAGCAGGTGGCCAGACCCAGAACTGGTGGGAGAAGTTCTGACCTGGTGACAAGAAGACTCCCGCAGGCTGCACCCTCCTGCCACCCTGGCCAGCACCCACTCTTTATCTGGAGCTTGCCTCCCAACCCCCGCTTCTCTGATCCCTGGAACCTGGCAGCAGAAAGCGCCACCATCTCCCCCATTCTCCACTCCTTCTTATCCCAAAGACAAGTCCACAACATACTATTTTACTTACAGCTACTTCAGGGAAACAAATAGTAGAACAAGGGTGCAGTCCACCCAGATTGGGGGGCTATGGGGTCTGACAACCATCCCAGCTCTTTGTGGTTCCCGGCCTGTTCCTGACCCCTCTGGGAGCCTCCTTGGGCCGTGACCCTGACTTTGTCCCTGAGGGTAAGGGCTCCTTCTCTTCACCCCAATTCGGATATGCAGACCACCCCCCATCCTAGCGCCCCTCTCATCTTCATCAGGTACTCTCCCTTGGAAGCCTCAATCTGAGGGACCCCCATTCCATCAAGCTTCAGACTCTTTCAGGAATGTCCCAACAGGAGCATTTGCTCCCAGAAGGGCAGAGAACAGGTTGATCTTTTAGAACAGTGTTTTACAAATAACACCTATGATAAGACCCCCTTGCTCAAATCTCCAGGGGTACCCTGTGACGGGGAGCTGGGTGGGGAAGCCTTCACACCCCCCGGCACTCTCAGGAGGAGAAAGTGCTGTCCTTTGGGAGGAAAGAGGTGGGAGGGAGTCCACAGTTTCCTCTGCTCTGGGGGTCCCACTAAACCTGGGCATACCCCCCTCCCCAAACTTGCCCCACCACAGGCTTCTCGTACACCAGGAACAGAGGTCTGGGTGAGGAGAGAAGGCAGGCTGGCATAAAGAACAGCCCAGGAGACCTTGCCTTGGGCTCTGCGGCCAGCCCCAGGCCGCACAGGACTCGGCACCAGCTCGGCGGCTCAGCATCCGAGGCCTCTCTGAACATCCGGCCCAAGGAGCCCCAGCAGTCAGGTGACGTGGGGTCCAACACCTCCAGTGACTCCCATAGGCCTTGCCCAAGCACTTTTTGCTCTAGCCTTAGATTCTTTATGAGAAATTGAGGGAACTAGAGCCTAGAAACTGTTCTAATCCTGCCACCTGCAACTGTGGGCGCTTACCGTTCCTCTCCTCTCTGCCACACTCAGGTCTTCTGTCCCTGTCTGAGCCATGTTTTTAGCTCTCTAACACTCGAGGCCAGAAAGGGCCCATAGACTTATTCCCACTGGCCAGCTTTAATCTACTAGTGCCAGCTGCACCGAGAAGGCGTCTGCACTCAGAGCTGGAAGGGAGAGCTCCTACGTGCCACCGGCATCTTCCATGGACCAGGCGGAGAAGAAGGTCAGGTGTTGACCATAAATCTGCCAAACATGCCATGTGCTCCTCCAGTCTCTCACCCTTTGATTCAAGCAATGCCCTCTTCCTGGAATTCCTCCATTCTCTGCCTGACCAAATTCTTTCAAAACCCTGATGCTTTAAGAAGCTGGGGCAACTTCCAGTCCTGAGAAGCTTCCTCCTCTGCACTTTTGAAAGGTACTGACTTTTGAGAAACATTTGGTTTGTTTCTAGTCTTTAGGATGACCCACAGAGCTGTATAATCAAAGAAGAAATAAACCAAAAACAGGTAAAGACTCCCCTGATCAATTCACATTGAACCCTGTCTGTATCAAGGTTAAGGTCATGTCGGTAGGTTTATATGTGCTCTCTCTCCCGAGATTCTGAGCTGCTGGGCAGCAAGGCCCAACTTGTACCACTCATTCTTCTGATGATGTGGCCCGGGCAAGGTGCAGGCCAGGTACTGGGGAGAGTCTGCTGTGGGGCGCACTCGTTCAGACACAAGAAGGACCAGATAATCAGCCCTCGCCCATGGACTGATCACTGGGTGCCTGAGCTGAACATAGAGATCCAACGGGCTTAGTCAGATGTGGGGCCTAGAGACTGTTTCACTGGAAATCAGTTTCAAAACAGGGGAGGGACTTGTTGGATGACAGGAGGTGGGGGAGTTCCAGCTGTGGGGAAAGGGTGAAGGTTCGGAAGCGGGAACTGAAGAATCTGCTCAGAGACGTCTCACTGGAGAACAAATCTAATCCTTTCCCTTCCACATTCATGAGACCATCAGCACTTAGCCAAGTTGCTCTCTGTCTCTGTTTTCTCCTGCCTGGCTTCCATCTTTTCCCAAACCGTGTGTGCTGGCTGCCTTGATGCTAATAATCGGCCAATAAACTGAGGATGTTGGCAGTGCCCTGGGGCCGGGGGCCAGCAGCATGAGCGCCCTGAGAGCTATAAATTCAGGATTGGAGCTGAGATGTCACGAAGGCCTCACGGAGTCGTGATCTATGGGAAGTTATTTATTCTCAAGCCTCTACTGCTGCTCTGTTATGCAGGGGAGCTGGCGGGCGGGGCGGGGCGGGGTGGGGGGGCGAGGGGGGAGGATGGTAGTAGGAAAGAAAGGAAATAAAAGACCAGATGCCCGATGTCTAGGAGCAGAAGTAGAACCCACCCCCCGCCTTCCGCTGCCTGTGATCACCCACGGCTTGCTGCTTAGCCATTCCTAACCACCGCCCGGTTGGTGCGCTTGTTTGTTCTCCCCGACTGTTTTACAGCCCCAGGAAGCAGGCTCTGGTTTCTATTTCTGGACTCTGTCTCCCCTACCCCATCCGGGCTCCTAGCCCCTCATTACTCATGGGGAGAAACACCAGTTACCTGCTGACGACTGGCTGGCTGGAGAGTAGCAGGGGTTAATTAATCCTAGAAGGAAGGCCTTCCAGAAAAGTCACAGCTGCCTGCTCCCAGAGGACCTGCAAACCTCTCTGGGCACCTCTGCCAGCTCAGTGCCTCCATGCCTGATGCTGTCACAGCAGGCTCTGCTGCCTTCCCCTCGCCCTCTCTGGGGAGACAGCGCTGGCCTTCAGTTCTGAGAATCCGAGCTGGCTCTGGGAGCCAGGCCTGCTCCAAGGCCGTTCAGAATGATTTGGCCACCTCCCTGTTTTACAAGTCGTTCCTAAGCACAAGCCCACAAACATCTCTTCCTGCACAACCATGGCTCTGCTCCTTCAGAGCAAAAGAGCCCGGACGGCCTCAGCCTATGTCTTCTGCAGGCCTCAGGTACCCCCTTTCTCCTGGAGCAGGGATTGCTGGGCTCTGACCTTGGGCATGAGTGGGTCTGGCAGCAGTTAGAGAGAAGCAAAGGAGAGTCCTTGCCCTCCTGCGGCCCTGCGTCCATTGGGGTGATCAGAACACGAGGTTCATTGCGAAACTGCCAGGCAACGCTTGCTTGATAAGCACCACATGTGTGCAAGAGCCCTGTCCCAGCCCAGCCTGGGCGCTCCTGGGTGGGCCAGGGTCGGGGAGGGACCCATGTGAAAACATACAGACAGCATTCTTCCAAGAGCTCAGAAGCCAGTCCAGCTACTCACCGGCTGTGTGACTTTGGGCAAGTCCCCTCGCCTCTCTGGACTCAGGCTCTCCAGCCACCCACATGCCCCGAGAGCCCCAGGGCCTGAGAGCTCATGGCACCAGCTGCAGCCCAGTTGCCAGACTGAGAAAAGGGCATGGAGCACTTGCTGCGGCCGAGGTGGGGGTCCAGGCCCACAGAGATGGGCTCCCCATGGCCTAACAGACTACCTGCGAGGGGTCACACCTGAGAGGCCGTAGGGACCAGAACCAGTCCTCAAGTCTGGGATAGGTCCCTCGGGCCTGGGCCGCACCACCCTTGTCCCCCTTTACCCCAGTTCCAAGGCTGCTGTGGGTAAGGAAAGAAGAACCCCAGCCAGTGGGGGGCAAGGGGCAGCAGGAGTCACATCAGCACCAACCGGACAAAGATGAGCTGTTCCCCCCAGCTTGAGGCTGTTTATTTGCAAACAACAGTGTTTGCTCTGGCCACTGTTCTCCGGCCTCCCAGGCCAACAGAGGCTGTCTGTGTGTCTGCCCTGCCCCCATCTCGGCTCGTCTCTGGCCTCCACCAGCGCCTCCTGTGTGTGCAAACCCCTGGTTCTTTGCAGCAACTCCCCACACACAGAGTCTGAGAAGCAGAGTGGCCAGTGGGTGCTCGGGAGGGTGAGAGAGCAGGGACGCCAGCTCCGGGACGGCCAGCCGAGCCATGTGCGCGGGAGAAGGTTCATGTCCTGCCCCTGCCCAGATGCCCGGCTCTGGCCAGGCTCAACATCCCCACCCCCACCAGGCTCAGATGGGCGCTGGATCACCCACCCTGCTGGGGATTTAGGGCTGCAAGTACCTCTGAGTGATGACTAAAGTTTTGGCAAAGTCAGGGCCAGGCTCTGGGCAAAGCGGTTCTCCGTGGGGTCAGACAGCCCCTTTCTTGCTGTTGGGTCCTTTCGGATAAGCACTTTCTCTATACGGTCATGTCACGCAGCCCCGAGAGAGGAGCAGGTGCAGCACATCAGCCCCAACGAGAAATTCCTTTCTTCTCTGATGGGAGAAACTGGCCTAGGTGCTGAGAAGGAGCCAAGGGCCTGGGCTGAAGAGACACACTCAGGGAAAAGGGAGGGGAGGCGCTGGGTGAGGACACGCAGGGAGCTGAGAGAGGCAGCGGGCCTCTCCCTGGCTGAGACAGATCCCTCTCTGGGGCAGAGTCTCAGGGGTGGAAGGGAGACAGAGGATGGAGTCGCCCTGGGCAGCTCCGGACCACCTCAAAGGAGAGCACGGAGACATCTTTCCTGGCCCACATGCCCAGGCCAGGCCTAGTCTCCGCCCCAAAGTACAGGAAAGTGAGGAAAATTCCGAAGATGTCAATACAGCCCTGTCGCTTCCCCTTCCCAGAGCTTCCAGGTGCATTCTTGTATCTGCACCTGCCAGCAGGCTCCAGAGAAAGGGTAAACTCTGGCCAGAACCTCTCTTCAGCAGACTTTCCTGACTGGTGGGCCCAGTCAGGAAAGAGGGTTTGTGGGGGTCACAGGTCTAAGTGTTGGAGATGCCAGAGACTTTAGGAGGCTTGAAGGCAGGCAGCTGGGGGTACAGTCAAGGACCTCAGCTGTTTGACTTCTGAACCTCTCTTGACCTCTCTGAACTTCAATTTTGTCCAAGTGGAGATGATCCCTACCTCATACTTATGAGAATTAAAGCAGGTTGTGTGTGTATGTGTGTGTGTGTGTGTGTGTGTGTGTGTATGGGTGTGTGTGTGTGTAAGTGCCGAGTGCCTGATGCAGAGTGGTGTTTACATGTTTAAGGCCTCCTGTATAGGCAGAGGGGGCACTGGCACCGGTGGGTTAGTGGAGGGTGGGTGGAACATGTGTAGACAAGAGCAAAAATGTAACCCTGAAAATTAAAATAAATTTTTTAAAATATTAAGTAAATAAATATTAGATAATTGGCAGCAATAATAGCCAAAAAATAAATAAACAAGCAAATAAATAAAGCCTCCTTTGCCTCAGGCAAATGGCCGGATTTTATACCCAGCTCCCTGATAGCACCTGCCCTGGGATCCCAGGATCCTTGCAGGGAGAACCCTGTGGGCTCATTGCCAAGCGGGCTCCGGGCTGCTGAACCTCACCGGGCCAGGCCCAGGGTGGCAGCGCTCTGCAGTGACGTGCAGGAGAAGCCCCTCTGGGTCCTTCTTGAAGTCTCCCTTAGAAGGGGGTCCAGGGTGTCCCTGGCTGGGGTGGTGGTGTTTGGATCCCCGGAGTCACACTGTGTTACGGATTTGCACCCTTCTAGCCAACTCCCCCACCCCAACACACACACGTGTGTGCACTGTCCCACGTCTAAGTGAGACAAGGTCAAATCTCCAAGTCCACACGCTCTGCCTGGAAACATGCATCAGCGGTGGGAAAGGCTGAAGAAGCCTGAGGGTGGGGAGGTTCCAGGACGGTGGGACGGATGTTTCAGAGCTGACTGTGTCCGCAGGAATCCCACGTTTTTGTGACCACAGCTGCTCAGCCTCCCTACACCCTCCCGCCTGTCTCCTGACTCAGCCCACCTGTCTGCCCAAGGCTTCAGAGGACGTCCTCCAACCCCGAATCCTGCCACCCCCACTCAAGGTCAGATATCCTAACAAGGAGGGTTGAGTGTGTCAAAGAAGTCGCAGCAGATGTGAAACACCAGGCCTCGGGACTGCCGAAGCTCTGCAGCAGCTTGGTGTCAAGAAGAGGGAATGCAGCGCAAAATCCACAAGGAAGGGCGGTCCTGAGTCAAAACCGCACATCTGCCCCCGGGGGGCGGACAGCCCAGGGCAGCCCGGAGCCACCACTGATTTGCTGATTCCGCTTAGTCACCGAGTCCCCTCTGCGGACTGAGGAGCCTGGTGCCCACCACCTCGGGCGGTGTGGGTGGAGCAGGATCAGGGTGCACAGCAGCTGCCCAGCACCTGGCCCAGACTAGGTGTCAGGAGCTCTAATAACACGTGCGATCTCAGCTAACGGCAACTCCATTCTTCCAGGAACTTGGGCCAAAAACTGTGCAGTCACTTGACTCCTTTCTCTCACATCTCCCACCCAAACTACCAGCAAATCTTGTTGTCTTGTTACAGGGCAGGGAGAGGGGCATCCCCAAAACCTCCAGACCTGCCCTATTCTAAATAGGTTCTGCCATCCGCCACATCAATACAAAACATATAGGACCTTTTGTGGAAACAAACTTTAATCCTATTAGAAAAGACAGAGAACAAAGAATATATTTTCTAAGTCAAGCACCCAATGTTAACCAACTCCTCGTGGGTACAAGTCCACCCAAACGGGATTGGCCCAAAGCAAGTCCCGAAAGCCTGCCACAAGTCTAGAACAGCTTTTGGCAGGGACCCACACACAAGGGTCAGAAACAGCCAGACAATTCTGGGAGGAACCAAAATACCTTTCTGCAGGGACCCATCCAAAAGGGTCAGAAACAGTCAGACAATTCTGAGCAGAACAGGACAAAATCAAAACCAAAATCAACACAGCCATCGTTAACTCCCCCACGCGTCTCTCACCCACATCCCTTTCAATCAGCCCAGGCCAGTGCAGCTTCTTTACAGGTCTCTCTGCTCCTTGGGCCTCTCTGGCTCTCCATCCTTCTTCCGTCTCCTCCTGTCTTCTGTCTGTGTCTCCTCTGTGTGTGTCCTCTGTGTGTTCTCTGTGTGTGTTGTGTTTCTCTTCTCAAGCTTCTTATATCCTGCTCAGCTCCACCCTACCTTGGGTGGGACAGGAAACCTGGGACACACCCTTTTTTCTGGGACCACCCTGTTACACTCTCTCCCCAGAGCCAGCAACCCACCTCTCCTCACCACCTCCTGTCCCACATCAGTCCAAGCTGCACCCCACTCCCCTAGATTGCTGCAGCAGCTCCCCCCCATGTCCCTATGCCCCTTCAGTCTCCGCTGACACGATAGCTGGAGGGTCAAACCCTCGTGGCTCCCTATTCACGCACCCACCTCCATGCAGAGCCGGCAGGGGCGCTCGTGATCTGCCCCCTGGGCGTCCTGCCCTCTCTGACCTCTGCTCTCCCCTCAGTCCCCTGCCTTACTTCACAATCAACTCCTGCTTCTCAGCTCTCGGGGCGGTCCCCTGGCCTGGGTGCCCACTCCCCGTGTCCTGCGCATCTCAGTCTCCCCTTCCCCGTGCAGCCCAGTGCAACATGCCCACTGCTGTTAACACCGCTACGCACCCCAACCCAGACCCCCCTCCACCCCTTCTCCTGCTTCCACTGTACTTAACACCTTCTAAAATACCGTGGGGTTAATTACCCGACTTACTCCAGTGTCTATGTCTGTCTTCTCTCTCTAGAATGTAAGCCCCACGGGGCAGGGGTCCTTTGTTCCTAGAACTCCATGTTTATCATGGGAATAAAATCTCACAATCCTATGAGGTGGTTAAGGCCACTGAATTTAACAGCAAATCCCAAATTCTGATCCTCTCCAGGTGCCTGGGGTCAGAGAGGGGGAGTAAATATGGCTTTGTCCTCTTGATCTCTCCCACCCTGGGGTACTGCCCCTTTAGACACTGCCGCAAGCGCCAGTGGAAACCCATTCCTTGACTCCCTTCTGCACAGCTGATGCCAACTGGAAGTTTCCTGAATTTCTACTATTTCTACAGTGGAAGGGAATTAGGAAAATTATCACAGAAAACACAAGAATCATAAAAACTGCCTGCCTTACAAAGTACAGCATTCTGGCCCAGTCCACAGAGTACAGAGGCTCTGTCTTGTTTCCAGTTCTTTCTGAGATGTCTGCACTGTCTCAGGTACCTGGCCTGGGTCCCGGCCCCAACTTCCCAGGGGCCCGACTTGCCTCCCCACCACTGCCTCCTGCCTTGGAGTTAGAAACATAACCCTGCTGTCTGCCAGCCGCGACCTGTGAAGGTCATTTCTCTGGGACAACTCCCTCTTCTGTAAAACAAAAAGGGAACTACCCTGACCTTCGAGTCCTGTTGGAAGGGCTTTGGGAACCCTCAAATCTTATACAAACCTAGGGTATATGGGAGGGGTGCAGATGGAGTCAAGGCCACCCCAGAATCAGGATGACCAGGCGTATGAATGGCTGGATCTGCAAGGTGCCCCTCACCCGGCCAGGCTGCCTTGGGGAGTGCTGGTGGGGAGACTTGTAATCTTATCACAAAGGAACTTTACATCCCATCAAAGAATGAGCCTTTGGTCTCCTAACTACCTGGCTGTAGAAGAGGCATGAAGTGGAATAAAGAGGGAAACTGAGACTCGAAGTAGGACCCAGCTTAGAAATTCCACCAAATCTAGTCCAAGATCCCAGTGGAGCTCACGCCTGGGAGGGGAGCAAAACCTTCCAAGTTCCTTGGGAAACTTTACTTGCCATAATGAAATTCAAAGGCACCTACTCTGTGTCCAGCACTGTGCTAGTGTTAGGGGTACAGCAGTGAACAAACCCCATCCTCCTGGGCCTTGCTGTTGACAGATGAGACAGATATTAAGCAAATACACAAATAATTATTACAAGCCACAAAGGCAAAAGCTCAGGGTACCGTGACAGCATCTAATGGGAGAATGTGACCGCGAGGGGGAGGGGCAGGGGGGCAGGCCCAGGAAGACTTCCCTGCCATCATGGCTAACTCGGCGCAAGACACTGCTTGGTGATTTCTAGCAAGTCAAAAGTGAGCTCTCCGCATGTCCCTGCAGCCCCCCTCTAGCAGAGACCAGGTCCTAGTGGAGGGGATGAGCCTTGGCAGAGATTGGGCACAGAGATCGTGAAGGGTAAATCCTGGGCTTTGCCCCAAGGTCCTTCTGGAACACTACTAGCACCCAGCACACCCGAGCCAGTGTGGACTGCAGGAGCTTGGCCGCTTAGCCGCCCGTGGAGGCAGTGGGGCAGGGTTCCATGACCTCAGCGTAATGGTGTCCCACAGCCCCGCCAGCAGGAGGAGAAAACAAACACTGAAAAGTCCCCAGTGCTCCTAGATGCCTGCTCCAGAAAGCCTCAGGGCTCCGGGCTGTGGGCAGCACGCCCGGCTCAGGAGGCCTGAATGGAATTCAAAAGTGCTTGTTTCTCGCTGAAAAATTCCAAAGATTGCTCAACATTCCTTTGACCCCAGGAGCCGGGATTTGGCAGGAGGTAATGAGAGCTGGGGACGCAGAGCCATGTGGCCACAGCATCATGCGGGATCAGCCCCTCTGCCTGTTCTCTGGGGCACAGGGAGCAGGGCGCTGTGGAGAACTTCCTCCTCCCCCATAGCCCCCAACAGGGCACTGACAGAGGAATGGAGTTTGGTGGGGCTGGAAGGAGGATGGGGAACCTGTAGGCCTCAGTAGAGGGGACACTGCTGTTCCCTGATGAGAGCTGCCATGTTGCCCAAGGGGCCTGGGACGGGGCCCCAGACCTCATCTCTCGTGCACTGGCCTGTTTTCCCAGCTCTCAGGAGCCACTGGAGTAGCTCACTGAGATCGACAATCTGTGGTCACCAGAAAGATGAACTCCCGCTGCCCAGCTCTCTGTCTGAGGGGCTTGGCTCAAGTGCCCCCTCCTGCAGGCAGCCTTCTTCCTGCCTGGATTACCTGGAATCCTCTCCTCTGATAAGGTGCTCAAAACTATATGTCTGACCTTGTAGCTGCTTCTCGGAATGTCTGCTCTCCTCTGTGAAGGGGGAAATGCTCTGGAAGGCAGGAACCTTTTGGGCTCATGGCTATGTACTTCTGCAGAGCCCAGCTGGCACAGAGATTCGGGAGTCGAGATGTTTTTCACAGTATTGCTTACAGCAGTGGGAAAGGCACGTTATCTCGTGCTCAAGAATAGGGGTTTGATTAAATAAGTTAGAGTACACCCAGGGGCTGGAATGCTAAGAAGTAATTACATTTTCAAAAAATATTTCAAGACATGGGAGAAAGTTAAAATCAACAGACTTCCATCTTTCAGAGCTAATCTCCATTAATATTTTGGTGTATTTCTTTGACATAGATTTGGCTCTAAGTAGATATACAAATACAGTAGAATCCTACCCAAATGTGATACATGTGGGGATAAAAATTGAGCTTGCCTTATTATGAAAGCAATGGAAAATTACAATGGAGGGGTTCTAGTTTCACAACAGACACAATATGAAGATAAAGAAATTATACTTCACTCAGCACTGAACTGAGTTGAGAACAGAACCAGATGATCCATGGTGGTAGTCTCCTAACTTCACCCACCTCATCCTCAGGAGGGTGGTGGGGAGAATGGAAGCCTACTTGTTCTATTCAGCTTTGCATAATTACTGAGTTTGACAGAAATTAGACTCTACTATGCATATATGTTTCATGTCCTTTCTTATTTAACATCATATCTTAAGCAACACCCCCATCTTATTAAATAATATTTTTAAATCTCATTATTATAAATATCCTTGTGTGTATGCTTTTCTTTTAAGTCATTGGTCGTATCTTTGACCCCTCCCCCCCTTTCCTTGTTCATCGGGTACAATGATCGGATCAAAAGATATAAATATTTTTTAAGATTACTGAAATAAATTTCCAATTACACTCAGCAGCAAATGAGTATTGCTGGCAGCACTGACAATGGGTAGATTAATCCTTGTCAAAGTGAGTGGATGTATCCAAAGATACAGGAGAGATAAATCCATAGGTAGAATTGAGGGAATTTGGTAGCTGCTGGCGGGTATTTGGGGCCAACTCAAGTAAAGGAGGAATTGGAGCTACTGGGGTCTTTAACTTGGTTGTATATAAAGTCAGGGGAGCCTTTAGCAAAGAAAGGGAAGAAAGAAAGAGGATTGGGAATGGGAGAATAAACATTTGGTTTGGAAAACTGCATTTTTAAAAGAAACAAACAAGCCACATGAGACTCAGAAGATAAATAAGCCAAAACATTTCCCCCACAAAAATCATGAAAATTGTTAAAGAATAGCAAAGTACAAACTCATCACTCAATTTGCTAGGATTCATTTGGTTGAAAATAATAGGAATTTCGGTTTTAAAGTTTAAAGGGGAGAATCTAAGGTAGGTTCACAAAAGACCAGAAGGGCAGAGATCTAGTTCGAACCAGATCCTCACACACGTACAAGATTCTCTTTGTCTCTGGGCTTTGCTTTTCTCTACAAGTCAACCTCATTCCGGCTCGGGCTGGCATTGTCCATGTGGCAGGAAACATGACTTCTCATCTCTCTGTGGCTCACCTCTCATAGCTTTGCCTCCAAAGAATCACTAAGACCTGCTCCCACTGGTCTCAGGTTCAAACATCTCAAGAAAAAGCTCTTATTTACCCAGCATGGTCCATCAACTAAGGCCTAGGGCTGAGCTATTATGTTTAACCACCTAAGGTCAAGTACCTGTATGTGGGCCAACTAAAGGTCTGGGGGCAGGATCTGGAAAAGACAGGAGCCTGTCTGAGAATCACATGCTTAGTCTTTTGCATCTCCTCTGAGATGGAGCCTCTCAAAATCTTTTCCATGTCTTATAATTACCCTTTCAAAATTTTCAATTAAAAATAAAATTGCGGGGGGGCGGTGAGGAGGAGGGGCCTCCCTGGTGGCACAACAATGGGTGAAGCTCAGCACTATGAAGCTATCCAGAGCCACTGCAGCACGAGTTCAATCCCTGGCCAGGGAGCTTCCCACAGGGCGCGGCAGACCTCTCCTGCCTCGCCCGCTACTCCCCTCAGCAGTGTACTTCAGTTGATCTGCCTGTTCTGCTCCCCACTCTGTCTCTGGTGAATCCTCTCACCCCCCCCCCACACCTCTGGCCTACACCCCAGTTTGTATGCATAAATAAATAAATCTTAAAAAAAAATTTTTTTGATCTCCTGTGCGGAGTTCTGGGTGAATTTCTCAGCTCCATCTTCCAAAGCACTGATATTTACTCAGCTAGGTTTGGTACAGAACTCCTCCCTCCTCTTCAGATTTTATTTTAAGTGCTACAGTTTTCATTTCCAGGGTTTCTAATTGTTCCTCATTCATATCCACTTACTCTTTTTTTCATTTCTTCCCTCGTCTTTTGAGGATTCTAAATATGCTTATTTTACAATCATTTTCATCTTTCTCTACTATTTTCTTTTCATCTGGAGGGAGTTTATCGCCTGCTGATTGCTTTTGTTGGCAGTCTTTCTTCACACTCGCTTTCCGTTTCTGTTCCGTTTCCTCACCATGGAGATGTTTATCTTCTTTTGAAATGTGGCTGTATCCTTTTCTTTTCCTCTCTTGCTTTCACCGGGGAGGCCGCGTAGACTGACAGCTATGTGCTCAGTCTCTGGGCTCAGCCCGTCTGTGTACAGGTCCTGGCACCAAGACTTAATAAAAGCATAGCCTATTGCAGGTGTCCTCATCACTCTGAGCCCTGGTTTCCTCATCTGTAACTGAGGATTCATGAGAGCACCGAGCTCTTGTGTTGGGAGGACTGAGTGAGTCCATGCACACGAAGCCCTTGGACAGTGCCTACAACACAGCGAGTGTTTAATACATGTCATATTATCTTTATAGATTTGGAGAAAATGAGTGAGGTTGGGTGTGGTTAGGAGTGTGCTTGAAGCATTAACACAGAGGGTCATTTGACAGAAAATCTGAACCTAGGTGTGTCTGAACACACCTAGTGAGTTCTATTTCTCACTAGGTGAGAAATAGAGTCTGAGTGAGTCTATTTCTCTTGAGTGAGTCTATTTCTCTTGGCCACATCTTCCCATGGTTCCTTATGCTCTTGCCTTTGTTGACTACCTGATGGCTGCTACCAACTACCTCCACCAGCCTCCGGTCCAGGGAGACAGGGTAACTGTTACAAATGCTACTATTTAAAATGGGTGAAAAGGAAGCAACATACAGTGGCCACTGGTCCAGCATCTAAACCACAAGCAGTGGACAGGGATGGTGAGTCAGGGCTATGGCTGCTGCATTATTGGCCAACAGCGAGTTCTCTGGTCGCCCATCTGACTCCCTGGGTTTTGCCTTTTGGGAGCATTTTTCCTCGCCCACAACCACAAGACCCCTCTGGAGCATGGCAGTGGAGTGGGTTCCCCCGTTCCGTGCTGGTACCTGGGAATTACCTCGGGACAGTTTCCCAAACCTGCTGGGTGATAAGACCTCTCTGGGGCATTTAATAAAAACAGAGATATTCAATCACACCCCCACCCCCTGAATCTCCAGGGGGGAGCTACTAGGAAATCTGTGTTTTCAATAATCATCCCAATGATTCTTACCGTCAAGAAAACTTGAAAAACAACTACCTTAGTGATTGAGTAATCACACCTCCGTTTGGCAGACTTGGGCTTTTTTTAGCAGTCAAACCCTCAAAACCCTAATCCTCAGGGTTTCATTTGGGAGGACGCCGTTGGCTCCAACCAATCCCAGGAATGTTGTCAGGCATGAGGGACATATTAAACCCCGCCCGCATGCCTCCAGCCTCGGAGCAGCAGCTCTGGAGGCTCGGGGCCTTCCCTTGGGCTGCGCGGAAACTTGAGGAGGAAACCAGGGCAGCAGTATCCTCAGTTTTGTCCCAGCCCTGGGCTTTTCACATCACACGGGAGAAGGGTGGGGTGGGGAGAGCTTGGCAACCCCTCCACAGACAGGAGCTGACCGCCTGGCTGTGGTCTTTCCCAGGTCTGGACGTTCCAGTTTCCAGGATTCTGTGGCCTCGAGAGCAGCGCACAACGACTGTACCCCTGGCTCTTTGGGCCCACTGGCTACCAAGGAAACGCTGCTCTTAAAGTCATACCCACCTGCTCGGTGGTCTGTGCTCCTGAGGTCTCTCCCTCTCTCTCTCACAGTGCCCTGTGCAAGGTTTCCAGAAATCACTGACATATTCCACTGCCCTGGTATTTTCATATCAAGTGTCCCAAAGTATAAGTGCATGGTCTGAGGTCCAAGAATCCAAGGAAAGGCAATTTCCCCAGCCTAGGATCTGAGGCTGCCCCCAGAAGCCCCTTCTGGCTAATCAACCTTGATTCAGCCATTGGGGGCTCGTCCACTTGCACACCCCAATTCAGGTTTCAGTATCTGTGTGAAGATTCTCGCAGTGGTATGTGACAGAAACACCACTCAAACCAATTTCAGCAGAAGAGGTGTTTACTGGGAGGGTCACTGCACCAGGGAGCTCCTGGCAGTGACCAAAACCGCCAAGATGTGCTCCCTGCTCTCCGCTCTCTGGACACCAGCCCCGTCCAGGCAGCTTTGTCTGATGGCAGAAGCTCATCCCGCGGCCCGCTGTGACTCACTTCTCCCTCAGCACCAATGGAGAAGGAAAGGGCTTGTTCTCACTGATCCTCAAATTTTAAATGACAAAGGCCAGCTCTGAATGACTTGGCCTGGTCCTGTTATTCAGCTCGATTTTGAATTCCATGTTTAGAAGGAAGAGAAGACTCTCCCCAGGAGAGTCTTTTCTGGGTAGACAGAAGGACAGATATGTTCTTCCTCTCCCCTGAATCAATGAATTACAAACTAAAATGTAATTGAATGCCACTGGAATGAAATGAAATGAAAATGCGAATGCAGCTTTCTATTGCCGTGGTAACAAATGACCACAAATCGGGTGGCTTAAACCAACACAAGCATGTTCTCTCTCAGTTCCGGAGTCAGAAGGCCCACGTGTTCTCACTGGGTTGAGAAAACGATGCCAGCAGGGCTGTGTTCCTTCTGGAGACTTGAGGGGAGACTCTGTTTTCTTGCCTTTTCCAGCTCCTAGGCGTCTCCCACTGTCCTTGGCTCCTGGCCCTTCTTCCTCCTCCTGGGGCCAGTCATTCTCAGACAGATTTCTCTCTAGTCTCTTCTGTTTCCCTCTTCCACTTTTAAAGACCTTTGTGATTACATTTGGCCCCTCCTGACAACCCAGGGTAATCTCCCTATCTCGAGATCAACAGATTAGCAACCTTAATCTCCTTTGCCACGTAAGGCAATTGATTCAGAGATTCTGGGTATTGGACAAAAACATTTTGGAGACCATTATTTTGCCTACCATGGCTGATCAGAGTGCAGTGATTAAATCCTCCCAAATTCTTCTGTTAAAGAAGTAAATTTGCATAAAGTTTCTAGAAAGTAAATTGGTAGTTTGGTAAACTAGGCTTAAAATGTTCATATATGGGGGCCTCCCTGGTGGTGCAGCGGGTTAAGTTGCAGCACTATGAAGCTATCCAGACCCACTGCAGCACAAGTTTGATCCCCAGCCAGGGAGCTTCCCACATGGCGCAGCAGACCTCTCCTGCCTCGCCTGCTGCTCCCCTCAGCAGTGTATTTCAGTCGATCTGCCTGTTTTGCTCCCCACTCTGCGTCTGGTGAATCCTCTCACCCCCCACACCTCTGGCCTACACCCCAGCTTGTATGCATAAATAAGTAAATCTTTAAAAAAAAGTTCATATATGTCCAACCAGTAATTCTCATAATCTATCTTAAAGAAATAATGCTAAATATGTGTATGTATAGGAGGGGGAAGGATTTTTTGCAATAAAATCCCTTACTATTTTACTTACACCACCCCCAAATTGGAAACAACTCTAAGGTCCATTGGCAGTAGGGCTAAGTAAACCCTATTATATCCAAATAGGGAAACATTATGTTGACATAAAACATTTTGTTTATGAAAGCTTTTAATGAAATGAAAATGGGTGAGCCATAACATCAAGTAAAAAGAAGAGGATGTCTGTACTTTCTGTTCAATTTTGCTGTTAACTGAAAAAGTCTTTAAAAATAGCATATTAATTTTTTGAAAAGGGAGGATAAAACACAATTTTGCATACAATATGATCTCCAAAAAAGGAGCTGCAAAGGAAAATGTTAACAGTGGTGACCCTATAGATGGTGGGGTTATTTGCAGGAGTCTAAATATACATCTTTATTTATTTTTAAATTGGCCCTTAGGTACACAGAATTGGGTTTATCATAATTCTTGTTTCATGACACACTCATCATTAGTCCAGTCACGGCCACTTCGATTTATTTATTTGGTTAGTTTGCTAGTTATTTTGGTAATGGCATAAGTGCCTACAAACTTAAGACTCAAAAAAAATCATCCCTACCACATTACCCCGTCCCACACACACATCCTCTCTGTGACTCTGCCTATTCGGGGTAACTGTGATCCTGAATCCATGTTTAACTTTGCTTTCTTTTCCTTTTTATATGATTTTATTGCATCTGTTGTGGGACTGCCACCCCCATCCACTGCAAAATCTTTTTCCTTTTGTTTTTTCCTTAGAGTCTTGCAGGAGGCTTGGGTTTTTATTGTTTGGCAAAAGAAATGCTTCTACACACAAGGAGGGAGTGTTGATATAATAGTAACTGACAAGATGCCATTTCAATTCATTATCCTTCAATCTATTTATGGTCATTCCAACAACACCCACTCTTGGCTCAGAAGTTACAGTTCAAACATGAATGTGAAGTGGTCAAAGCCGCCCCACCTCTGGTGAGGGGAGGCTTTGAGGAGACCTTGAGTTTCACGTGGGACCCAGGCCTTCCTTGAGAAGACCCATTTTCCTTGGTCTCATTCTCTGGTCTGACTTAAGATGGTGCCGGAGATGTTTCTGCCTTATGGCACGCAAGTGGGGGCCAGGTGGGTATGTTGAAGGTCTCTGACCCAAGTTTCTTTAAGGTCAAATGAATGCCAGCCCCCTCCCCACAGGCTCACTTCTATGTTCAGGGATTTCATTTCTCTCTTAAGATAAGTGTTTCACCAGGAGACTTCTAGGAGCCTCAGCTGTCTATCTTCAGAACAGTTGGTCTTAACCAAGGACCCTATCAGAGTCACCTGAAAAGGTTCTAAAATGCAGATCAACCCCATCCCAAGAGACTCTGCAAATCTGGTGTCAGGGATTGTACAGCATTCCTCAGGAGAACAGATGTTTTTGGTTAAGCACATAGCATCAGACAAAGTTGGGCTAAAGCTCATGCCTGCCTTGGTCATTACCAAATTCTTCAAAGCAAGTCCAGCCCCCCTGCACCTGGCTAATGGCCCTGTTTCTGGAGACAGGCGTCCATCTTTCATTTTCCTCATGTGTTTAAACGAACTGACACCTTCTCACTGTCGGAGAAGGCCAACCTTCCTTGAGAGAAGCCGGCACTTACAGTTCCATGTTTTGGCCACTGTGGTTTCCTGAAGTCATTTTAGGTATTTCTCTGGCCTCTCCTCTCCCCCTTGCTCCCTTTCTTTTTAATTCTGCTATCTTTCTCTGTCCCTGCCATCCTCATTTCAGATTACGCTACAGGTCAGCCTTGTTCTTTTCCCTTGCTTGTCCCCATGGGTTAGGACCTACAGATTTCCATCCTCTACTTCTGAGATCCAGAATACAAAAGGATTTCTTGCTCTAGGACCAGTTTGAAAAATCCTGTGGCAAGATCACGTTTGAGAGACAATTCAAGTTATGGTTAAGAGCACGGACTCCAGAGCCAGAGTGCAAATCCCGGTCATGTGAACATAAATAAATGAATGAACCTCTTTATGATGCAGTTTCCCCATCTGAGGAGGGGATGGGGATGAGAATGGCATGGATTCCACTGGGTGGTGGGCGTGTTTGATAGCTAATGCTGCACCCAGAGCAGGGCCTGGTACGTGGTCAGTGCTATACAAGTAGGGTGACACATGTCCTGCAAATGACCCAAGAATGTTGAATTTGTCTTATGAATTCAACTCTCTGAAACTAGAAGAAATAAGGTAAACTCCTTTGTAGGACCTAACTGTAAACCTTGTGTCAATATTGGTTTATGGAGTCCAAGTGACAGGAACTTGGGAGAAAGAGTCAGCTTCATCCTGGAACCCTTTGTGGCACAGAAGCAAGCTGTACTCACAGGCCGTATTTAGCCAGGCTCACTTCATGTAAGTAGGCTTCAACGAGTTGAGAGATTTGCATATGGCAGAAATCCCAAGGCACAAAAGCCCCAATCTGCAATATTGGATTAACCAAGGAAGCCTGCTCAGCCCCTCCTTCTCCTCCCACCTTTCATCACCTTCCAAGTACTGCCCATTTTTCTTTACTAAATTTGTCTTGGCCTATTTTCCCCTCTCCTGCATCACCCCCTCTTATTCTGATTGCCTCTGTTTTTCACCTGGGCTATCACGTCAGCTGGCCTCCTCCTATCTGGCCTCTTTCAGAGTTCAGATGACTATTTTTTCACTCTCCACACTTTTGACAGTGATTCTTTGGAAATGCGCCCCTGACTGTATCCTGCTGTCCCTATGAAGGAGGGCGCTAGGAAATGGGTATAGGCAGTCAGTTAGGAACAGGGTGGCCCAAGTCCCTAAGTCCATTTATCAACCTGGTTAAGAAATGTTCAGTTGGAACCACAAGGGCACCCTTCTTCCTTTCTCTTCCCCACAAGCCCTAGGTCCATTTAGCAGTCTGATTGGAGGGTTCAGAACATCAATACAATTACACAACACTAGAGCAATAGACCAAGGCTAGTTTGGGAAAGTAGGCCAGGTAATGGAGGCAAACTTAGTAGGCCTGGGTAGCCTGGGGGAACTCTGCAAACTCAGTAGCCTAGGAGAACCCCACAAATTGAGCGGACCTGGGTAGCTTAAGAGACCCCCTGCCCCCCGCCAGGCCAGCCAATCAGCAAGAGACACAATGCAGAGACATCCAATCCCCACTATACTCTTGTGCCTACTTCTTGCCACCTCAGTGCCTACCCACCTGGGACCCCTTTCCACTCAGAGAGCTTTCCTGTCCTTCCTCCTATCTGTCACTAAATCTCTTCTTTTCTGTAACTTTTGTCTCAATGTTGAATTCTTTTCTCGCTGAAGACAAGAACTGAGATAGAGCCTGCCTGGGGTCTTTAGACTATAGGCCTGCTCCCCAAAACGCCAATTCACCTATTCCATCTTCACACTCTTTAAGTCACTCAGTGGCTTCCAGTGCTTTTAGGATAAAGAAAAAAAATCTTTTAACAAACTTACCAGGCCCTTGGGAGTCTGGCCCACACGTGTCTCTCCAATTCCACCAGCTCCATCTCATCTGTTCAGGCTCCAGTGGCCTTCCTTCAGCCCTGCGTAATCACCAAGCTTCGCTGTGCCGCAAGCCCATTGCACATGCTAATTTCTTCCTGGGAAGTACCTTCCCTCAACCTTGAAAAACTAGTAGGTTGTACTTTTTTAGAGCAGTTCTAGGTTCACAGCAAAATTAAGGAGACAGTACAGAGAATTCCCGTATATCCTGCTCCCAAGTCCTCCATATACACATGCAGCCGCCCCCATGATTCACATCCACACTGATGAGCATTTATTCCAACACTGGTATGTCATTAGCAACTCAAATCCATAGTTCTTATTATGGTTTACTCTTTAAGTTGCAGGTTTATGGATTTGGACAAATGGATGATTGATTGCTACCCTTATAGTATCCTACAGAATAATTTCACTGCCCCCAAAGTCCCCTTTACTCCACTTATACATCCTCCTCCCCACTCTGACTAGCAAACATTGTTTTTGTTTTTTTACTGACTCCACAGGTTTGCCTTTGCAGAATGCTAAATAATTGAAATCACATAGTAGATAATCTTTTTAGATTAGCTTCTTTCACTTAACAATATCCTTTTAAAAGCTTTTCCTGTATATTTTCATGGTTGATAGCTTTTTTAGTGCTGTGTAATATTCCATTGTTTGGATGAACCAAAGATTATGTTTTCATTCACATACTGAAAGGACATCTTGTTGCTTCCAAGTTTTAGCAATTATGAATAAAGCTGCTATAAACATTTTTTGTGTGTACGCACAAATCTTCAACTCACTTGGGTAAGTACCAAGGAGTGTGATTGCTGGATCTTATGGTAGATTTATGTTTAGATTTATAAGAACCTGACAAATTGTCTTCCAAAGCAGCTGTACCATTTTGCATTCCCCTCAGCCATGAATGAGAGCTCCTGTTGTTCCACATTCTCGCCAGCATTTGGCATTGTCAGTGCTCTGGATCTGAGCGATTCCAGTACATGTGTCGTCATTGCTCATTATTATTTCAGTTTGCAATTGCCTGATGACTATGATGTTGAGTATGTTTTCATATGCTATTTACCATCTGTATATCTTCTTTGATGGGGTGTCTGTTCAGATTTTTTGTTCACTTTTTAATTGGGTAATTTGCTTCTCCTTGCTTGAGTGAGTCAGAGTTATAAGGAAGGGATCATTGAGTTGAGAGCTGAAAGACGAGTAGAACTATGTTAGACCTCTTAGATCTTAACTCAAGGATCCCTTTATTGCATCTTTGACTCACTAGGAAACAAGTCTTAAAAATTCACGGAGCACTTCTTATCTTTTCTTCATTATGGTTTTTATAGTTGCAGTTTTATATTTGCTTTAATTAGTTGAGAAAATGGCTGTTTCCCCGAGTGTGTAGATGCAGCACCAGCTTTGCTCTTGTTGCCTGGTGTGTATGACAGGTCCCTAGTCCCATGCCTGACACACAGCTGGCGGGCGCTGCACAAGTACGGCTGGAATGAAGAATAAGCGATAACCTCGATGAGGAAGACGGTGGCGTGGGGGAGGGGTCACCTAAGGAAACCCCTGTGAACCAGAGTGAGCCCAGCATTTCAAAGAGCGTGTCTAACAGCGGGAGGGGCAGAGAGCCAAAAAGAAAAGCCAAAAAGCACAAACCCGTAAGGCTGGTGTAAGGAATACGAACGTGTAAAGTGAGCTGAGGCTTAAACAAATGACAGAGACCACAGAAAGACTATTTTAGAAAATTATTGGGAGCAAAAAATAAACCCAGGAGGAGCCAGGCCCCACACTTTGTGGCATGATCCTCAGCGCAACATTGTTGGACTCTCTCAACCAGAAAAGTGTGAAGGCAAATTCCAGAAGAAGAATGTCAAGCCCAAGTTTAGAGAAGAGGTGTAGGACCATCTGGCCACAGTATGTGAGCTTTGGTTTGGGATGAATCTGATCAAAACTTGGAGTTGTGATTATAGTCACTGTCGATGATTTCTGAGAAATTTGGGAAAGGAGCAAGTAGCCAAGGAAATGTTTCTCAGTTTTCACAGAGGGAAAGAATGCGCATTCGGGGAAATTTATTGACCTCTGACGTCCAAACTTGACAATGATTCGTGGCAAGAGTATGTACTAGATTTGGAACAGGGTGTCTAGAAAGCAGAATTGTGCATCTTTTCACTTCAAAGAGCCATCACTTCAAAGCCACCAGACAGCCAGATGGAGGTGGTGGATATCTTGGAGGTGATGACTGGATTGTTCTAGAACAGTCACATGAATGGCCCTGTGTGGGCAACGTGGGCAACTAGGCATCTGTTTTCCTACGAGTAAGGATAAAACTGGACTGTATCCCCCAGTGCAGAGTTTGTTAAAGGCCGTTCTTCTCCCTGTTTCTTGGCATGAATAAACTGCCTGCTAGAAGCCACTGGGTAAATGACAACAGGTATAAGGAGGTTTCTGGAAGAGAAAGAATCTTGACCAATCTCTTCTCATTTGAGCTAAATACTATCAGTTGCTGATGGACTGAAATGGTCACACCTGAATAGGTGATCAAATACTATTGTTTCAATAGAAACTATCGGGGTGCGGGAGGCAAGTGTGAATTGGTGACTTGATTGTCCTCCAGCGTACTGTGTGACAGGCCACAGCACCCTCCCAAACCTGCTGTCCCAGCAAGGGTTTGGAGAGGCCATATGTGGCTCACTCCTGGTCAGCCTGACACTGGTCAGACTCACTCAGCCTGTGCAGAGAGCAGGGCTGCTGGCACTAGCACAGCCGGGGCTGGGAGGGGCCTGCTATTTTCAACAGTGATAGAGATGGCAGCAGGAGCAAAGAGAGAAAGGGGGAAACTGGGTCCCCCCAGCAAGCACTTCACAAAGATACAAACATGAACGGGCAGCAGGAAGACAGTTTTGCCTTTTCAGTGTACTGGACTGAACTCCCTAGAATCCATGTTCACCTGAAACCTCAGAAGGTGACTTTATTTGGAAATTGGGTCATTGTGGATGTCATAGTTAAAAGAAAGTCATATTGCATTAAAGTAAGCCCTAAATCTAATGCTACTGGTATCCTCAGAAGAGAGAGGGACAGAGACCCCCGGGAAGACGGCCATGTGATCACATAGGCAGAGATTATAGTGATGCAGCTACAAGCCAAAGAACACTGAGGATTGCAGGAGGTACCAGAAGCTGGGGGAGAGGCAGGAAACAGTTTCTCCCCGAGAGTCTCCAGGAGGACTCAAACCTGCCAACACCCCAATTTCAGATTCCTGGCTTCCTGAACTGTGAGACAATACATTTTTGTTATTTTAAGCCACCAAGTTTGTGGTACTTTGTTCCAGCAGTCCTAGAAATGAATTGATTTGGACATGTGGGGATTTTACAGCTTAATAAGAAAATAAATGCTGTAAATCTCCTTTAAGTCCTAACCTGGTAAGGCAAGTTATACTAGTTATAGCTTATTAAATTGCTGTTTTGTCTGTTACAATAAATCAAGAAAATGCTGACATGATACTGTCTCACAGTATTTTTTGTGAATAAACTAGAGAAATGTGAGTTAGATGATAATACAAGTATGAGGGATTTCACCAACTTAACATCCAATTGGCTTGATCAAGTGATGCTGGTAACAGAAGATCACATGCCTCTGTCCTATATCCTGCCTAGAAAGAGACTTGTAATATGGTCTCAGATGTAGGAGTGAAACTTCAGACTCTAGGGAATATCATGGTTTATGAGTTCTCACCCATGTGCTCACAATTGCAAGACATGACTCAAACTCAGGGTGCTACAACAGGGTGTCCTTACAAAGGGGAGATTGGGAAAAAGGAAAATGTTTCTAAGGCCCCAAATAGCTGGCTATCCTACCCCCGGAGAGTGTGTGCAGTCCAATAGTTTGAACCAAAGGCTGCTTGTGCAAGATGGTGTGGTCCCCCCAGTGAGACCCTGGAACTGGGTTGCACGCTGGTAAGTGGTAGACAGGATCCAATTAATCTGTGGCAGTTTGAGGTAGTCACAGGTGGTGCGTGGAGGCCGCACCACAGCCGTGCAGCAGAAATCCAAAGTTGGATCTGGGCAGTACCAGACGCTGAACCGGACAACTCTCAGAGGCAGTGCAGGAGGACCACGCGTCAGTGTTACAGTTCCTTAGCGATGCCGTGCACGGGCCTACAGCGTTCCCGATGAATGAAGTTTAAGTGATGGTCTCAAAGGTCTGCAAAAGTCTCGGAAGTCTCCCAGGGTCTGTGTTGAAAGTCTTCTCAGGAGAAAGCCCAGAGGTGCCACTCTGGATAAACTGTTGAAGCTGTCTGAAAACCCCGGCTTATACTGGGGGATATTCAGGAGAATAAAATGATTGGTCCATTTTCCAAACTAGCTCTGTTTCCTGGACTGGATTGGTGCCAGTGCAAACTTGAACCTGATTGGTGCCAGTGCAAGCTTGAAACTGATTGGTCTGTTTTCATAACCAGCTCAGGATTCAAAACTGAAGCCCCAATAGCGCATTCACATGGAGCTGTCAGTGTGCTGCAAATTGTGCTGTATCTGGAAGGTGCCAGCCAGGCTTAAACCTCAACCGCATGTCTCCAAACGTGCCATATATATATATATATATATATATATATATATATATATATATATATATATATATATATATATATATATATAT
>PVIJ01000965.1:0-29891 GCA_004024925.1 Scalopus aquaticus | reverse complement strand
AAGATGAAAGTTTGTGGGGGAAAATGTAAGTTGAACCTCAAGGCACAACAAGCCAGTTGTAGGAATGAACTGCAGAAAGCTGGGCTGAGAACAATTCAGATGGGAGAGAGTCATAAGGGGAGTGTATAGGTGATGCTAGCTTATAAGAAGACAGCAAAATGACTTGGTTTCTAAAAAAGGTAACCAAATTTAGACCACATTGACATGGAAGTACTAGTGCTGACTAACTCCCCCATCTTTTACCAATAGATTAAAATGATCACATGTAGGTCATCAAAGTGTTTGCTGGGAAAACCAGACAATTAACGACTTTGTTACACCAGAGCAACAAAATGAGTGTACTGGGGAGGGAAACAAGGGGCTTTCCAGGAAAATGCTCCACATGAATATGAAATGAGCGGCCTCAAGATTCCAGACTGTTATTTCCCACTTGTGCACGGCCATCGCAGCACCAGCCAAGAGAGCCAGCAGATAAGCAAGAAGGTGGAAGTTGCAATAGGGCCTCCACCTGCCTGGACCTCCTGAGCTCTCCTTCCTGCCCTCAAAGGATGCAGAGAAGGGGATGCTAGGAAATGTAGTGCCAGCTTAGCTAAACTGATACCAGGGAAGTTCAACACAACATCTGAGAAGCCATTTTTTTTTTAAACTTTTCATTTAGGAATATTAGACTCACCATAAAGTTGCAAAAAGAATTCCTGTATAGGCTTCTCCCAGCTTTCCCAAATGTTAACATCTTACATAATTATCATTGTACTAAGATCAAAACCAGGATACTAACATTGATATTCAATTCAATTCAAATATTAAATTTGAATTTAATAGGTGATGCGAATATTAAATTAAATTCCAATCCTATCAAATTCAGTCAATTGTCCCATTAAACTTTCTTCTCTGGTCTAGGAGCCAATCCAGGCTCCCACACAGCATCTAGTTGTCATGTCTCGTGAGTCTCCTTCCACCTGGGACAGTTCATCATTTTCCGGAAACCCATCTTGAGATTAAGCTTGACAAACCAGAAAATGTCAAGAGTGAGGCGGGCCTGGAAGGCAAGAACCCCAAGGAACTGCCGCCAGCCTTGGGGCTGTCAGCGGAGGAGAGGTCATAAGGGACACATTCGTTGTTGTTCAAGTGTTTTTCACAGTTCTTTTTACTGAGGCACCATTGGCTTATTCTACTATATAAGCTTCAGTATATGTACTAGACCATGCCCACCAACCAAATTCTAGAACTATCCACCACTAACCAATTGACCCCTTCTACATTTCTTCCCACTCTTGCCCATCCCCTTTCCTTCTTGTAAACACCATTTTGTTGTCAGTCTCCAGGGTTTATTTTGTTTTGTACGCTGGTTTGCTTTGTTCACCTTCCACAATGGCGCGGGCACGTTGTCTTCAAATACTGGACGACCCTCACACAGAAGATGGAATATACTTATTTGTGTTGCCTCAAGGGATGAAAACAGAACAAAAAAATAGGACTTGCCAGGCCTCCCTGGTGGCGCAATGGGTTAAGTCTGGGCACTATGAGGCTGTCCACAGCCACTGCAGCACAAGTTCCATCCCTGGCCAGGGAGCTTCCCACATGGCACAGCAGACCTCTCCTGCCTCGCCCACTGCTCCCCTCAGCAGTGTACTTCAGTAGATCTGCCTGTTCTGCTCCCCACTCTGTCTCTGGTGAATCCGCTCACCCCCCAGACCTCTGACCTACACCCCATGCGCAAATAAATAAATCTTTTAAAAACTAGGACTTGCCATTAGAGAGACTCAACTTGGTACCACACAGAACAGTCTGCCAGTTAGAACTAACTGTACCCAGGGCCTTGGCAGCCCTGAGCTGGATCAGGGCAGACAGATAGGCCTGGCACCAACTGAAAGCAGGGCTGGGCTGGGTGGCAGAGCAGGAATAGCCATGGGGTATGGCTGGCCAGGGCCTCATGACTAAGGGGTGTCAGGCTCAAAGTAGACGGCAGAGCAGACCGAGGCTTGACTGGCAGGCCAAGAGAGAACATTGCCAGACGACAGCAGGAACCGAGGACAACTCTTCTATCAGGTTCTCTGCCAAAGTTCATATGAATAGGCAACTTGAGGCACTGTCTATCGCCCTGCCCACAGGCTGTCTGTCCAGTCTGTCCACTCTCACAAGACCTGTGACCTAGCGTGAAGGGCAGGTGCCTCTGGAGATGGCAGATATTGTGTTCTTTGGCAGGACAGGGAATCTCTCCAGGGCAAACCGTTCACCAGCTAACAATCACTGAGGAATACCATGGGTTAAAAAGGTGCCAACTCCCTGGTACTGATATCTGGGCAATTCCTGTAGCTGGAGATTTGGCTAGGGTCTTCCAAAGGGACGTTAAGCATATCCATTTGAAATGCGTAACCCACAAAGCCTGGCTTGGCAGCAAGGAAAAGCAGTGAGCTAATGCATAAGTAAAGGTCTTACTCACATTTCTATTTTCGAAGCCAATCAATAGTGGGGATTTTCTGTCAGGTTACGTGCGCAAACAGTTCACCAACTGGCAACCACATCACAATGCAGCATTGTCCATGCCGTGGCTCATCCGTCTCTCTGGCTGCAGGTCTGTGGGTCTGTTTGCCATCCATCCATCCATCCATCCAACCATCCATCCACCCACCCACCTGTCCTCTCTCTCCACCCATCCCTTTCTACTTCCATCAAGCAAACATTTGTTTACCTCCCACTATATGCCAGGTTCCACATATGCCACTAATGTTGGGCACTGGGGCATATAATGAAAAAAAACAAAAGGTCTTTCCTGCTTAGTGGTGAGTATGGGGGATGGAGGGAACAAAACAATGAAACTGTCACCAGGTAAAACACAGACTAAAAGAAGTTTAGGTTTGCACTTAAAACTTACCCCATTGAGCAATTTCGACAGATGATTCAAAGTCATCTGTAAGGAGTAAATAAAAGTTATTTGAATTTCCACAGTCAGATTCAGATTTTATGCGACTCATGAGAAATCCTTGGAATTGGAGTCAGCGTCAATGAAATTCAAGTTAATAATTGTGGACTGAGTGCCAGCTAGGACGAGAGGGATTAATATCCCAATCTGGGTCCCTTTCAAACTCAAGGTAATGAGAACCTCGAAGAGAAGCTGACGGGGTCCCACCCGAGAACCACCGAGGGGCAAGGCTACCAAGCGCTGCCCACAGGAGGGAAGGTGGCTCTGAAGAGGTGGCGTGACTGTTGGCTCCTGTCACTGCCCCAGGGGGCGGACGCCCGTGCACGGTCCTGTGTGGAGCTGAGCACAACAGTGAGAGTATGTGCTCCCTTGAAGAACCACAGTGACCTGCAGTCTGGACTGTCCATACCACTGCTGTGGGGAGACAGTGAGTCAGAGGTCAGAGGTCAAGGTCACAAAGGACCAGAGCTCCAGGTACTTCTCCGTCACTCACTGGCCATCTGAGCTGGCTCAATTCCCCAGCCAGGAACCGGGGACATTGCAATTCCCTCCTCCTCAGCAGGGTTCCTTAGAGGCTTGAAGGCTAAAATGAGAGGCTCTCTGTATAACTAGATACAGAGGAAGCACCCCTAGCCAGTGTCTTAACATTCTGGGATGGGTAATCAAACAGCACCTCCTACTCATTTTCACTTTGATCTTGGGTAAGAGAAATTGTTGAGGGGCCTCCCTGGTGGTGCAACGGGTTAAGCGCAGCACTTTGAAGCTATCCAGAGCCTCTGCAGGACTAGTTCAATCCCCGGCCAGGAAGAATCCCACATGGCACGGCAGACCTCTCCTGCCTCGCTTGCTGCTCCCCTCAGCAGTGTATTTCCGTCGATCTGCCTGTTCTGCTCCCCACTCTGTCTCTGGTGAACCCTCTTGCCACCCCACACCTCTGGCCTGCACCCCAGCTTGTATGCAAAAATAAAAATAAATCTTAAGAAAAAAGAGAGAGAAATTGTTGAGGAAACTTTACTCATCTGTTGTTTTGCCCTACTTTAGACACAAACATTCTTTGCTCATTTTTCCCTGTTGCCAAGCCTAACTTTGCTGTTCAGTGGAATGACACAATGCACCTCACAGTGATTGTAGAAATTAAACAAGACATCATGCCTACCAGGACGCCTGGCACAGGCTTGGCATGTGAGGTCAATCTCTGCGCCCCCCCCCCCACCCCACCTTGCTCCTTCTTTGACCTTACTGAGCATGTGCAGAGCAGGAACTCAAAAATAGTTCATAATAGCTACTCTTAGTGGTCACCGCCTATAAGCCAGGCTCTGTGTTATATGCCTCTAACTAGTTCCATTCTCACAATGGTCCTAGAACATGTGTACAGTCACTATACCTATTTTACAGAAAGGAAACAGAAGCACAGAGAAGTTAGGCAACTTGGCCAAGATCACATAGCTGGTAAATAATGAAGCCATTGTACAAACCCACAATCTATTCCAATAGCCCTTGCTCCTGAGTGCTGCCTGGAGTACCTTCTTAACGGGGTACAGACACAAACCCAGTCCCAACTCAGCTTGAAAGTGACTGATAGTAATGATGGGTTACATCTAATTTGTCACATCCAAATTGTTACATCAAATTTGGCCAAATGCTTCTCTCTGCCTTTCTAAGTCATCCCAACAATGTGTTTTTAGTCCGCTGGTCTCCCTTAATTTGTTTATGCAGCTCACTTCAAGTCAGGGGTAATTTGATCATTTATACTTTAATAGTGTTAAGTGGGAGAGAAAGAGTGGGGAGGGGGCAGAGACTAACAAGATTAACAAAATACCACTATAATAAATAGACAGTAGCCTGGATCCAGTTGTTCATCAAAAATCAGGTCAAATTGGGATGGGGGGAGGGAGAAAGGAAGATGCTCTTTGGAGTAAAGTATTTAGAAACTACTCACATTTTGTTCCCGAGAGGCACAGAGCAAAGAATTGCCCATATTGAACCAGCCCGAGAATGATCCACG
Source organism: Scalopus aquaticus (assembly GCA_004024925.1). Lineage (NCBI taxonomy): Eukaryota > Metazoa > Chordata > Mammalia > Eulipotyphla > Talpidae > Scalopus > Scalopus aquaticus. Next base: position 24,963 of record PVIJ01000965.1, on the reverse strand, counting down.
CTGTGGCCTCAGGTATGATCCAGGAGGTGCAGTCGGTACCAAAGTGGAAGATGTAAGGAAGGAAAGACACACCCCCCCAGAGGCATCAGGGAAGGGAGACCCCAGGCCAAGGATATGGGTGAGCAAAGTTTGTTTGAAAGGGTCTCTGCCTGGCTCTTTGCCAGAGAGGGAGTACCCTGGTTTTCAGAGAAACTGAAACTGGGCATGTTCCTGGCCCTTGCTAGCCCAGGAGGCAAGGATGAACAAAAGCCGCACCTGCCCTCAGAAAGCTCACCATCTACTGGAACAGACAGACCCACACATAGGATTTTGTTTTGATCGACCTGGAAAATGAGGAGCAAAGAAGCAGCAGATTCGAGCACAGGGGAGATGAGGTCCGGGCTGCAGCCTGGAGGACAGGATGGTGTGTTCCGGGGGAGCGGCCGTGAAGAGCCCTGGTCCTGACGTGCAGAGACTCTAGAATCTGAGCTGCCCTGGGGTGCTGGGGACAGCATGTTGCCGGGTATCACTGGGGGGGCAGGGGGGTTTGTGGGAACGTGGTGACCGACGTGGCTGGGGAGGGGTGGGCAGAATTCAGATCATGGACCACGGCTTTAGTTTATTGTGGACGTGCTACTTTCAGGCCATCTCTGACGGCCTGCTGAGGACCCCAAACTGCTTGCCTGGGTGCTACTGTGTTCTAGGGCATTATTTTTCAAAGTGCAGGGACATAACCCATTCGTGGACAATGAAATCAATTCAGTGTTTTAAGAACAGAATTATTTTTAAAGATTTATTTTTTTATTTATACATACAAGTTGGGGTACAGGCCAGAGGCGTGGGGCGGCGAGAGGGTTCACCAGAGACAGAGCGGGGAGCAGAACAGGCAGATCAGAAATACACTGCTGAGGGGAGCAGCGGGCGAGGCAGGAGAGGTCTGCCGCGCCATGTGGGATTCTCCCCGGCCGGGCGTCGAACTCGAGTCGCCGCTGCCAACAGCTCCACAGCGCAGCGCTTAACCGCTGCGCCACCAGGGAGGCCCAGAATTATTTTTAAATATGAAAAAGACTAGAATAGGGCCTTTCATGTGATCTGACATGGAAGATCTACTTTTTAAATTTATTTTTTTGCAATTAGACCATGCCAAGTCATGTGAACTGATCCTGTTGTAAAATAAAACAATTAAAATGAATTACTAGAAAAAGGATCCTGGCCTTGGATGTCACAGCAATGTCAACTTGCCATCAGTTTCTAAAAACACTGCTTTTTTAGCAACTTTGTTGAGATATACTCACATAGCATGTGAGTCATCCACTTAAAGTGTACAACCCACTGGTTTTTAGTATATTCGCAATTGTGTGACCATCGCTAGAACTAATTTTTTTAACATGTTCATCAATCTTAAAAGAAACCTTCTACTCTTTAGCATTTAATCTCCTCTTCCCACTAGATGCTCTCCCCCCCAGCCCCAGGCAGTCATTAATCTGCTTTCCATCGCTAAAGATTTGCCTATTCTAGACTACTTTGGTTCATATAAATGGAGTCACACGATATGTGGTCTTTTGTGACTAGTTTCTTTCTTTGGCATAATGTTTTCAAGCCGTGTCCACTTTGTAGCATCATTCGGTGCTTTCTTTCTTTTGATGGCCAAATAACAGTCCTTGCTATGGCTACACTGTGTTCGTCCATTCATCAGTTGATGGGCATTTGGGGTGTTTTCTGCCTTTTGGCGATGACAAGCAAAGCTGCTGTGAACATTTAGATAAACGTGTTTAGCTGGGCATGTCTTCACTTCTCCTGCACAGAGACACGTAGGAGGAGAGCTACCAAGTCTTTGAACTCTATGCTTATCGTTTTAGGGCCTATCCTGTTTTCCATAATAGCTGCTCCCATCTTACGTTCGCCACAGCCATGTCAGAGGGTGCCCATTTCTCCACGTCCTCATCAGCACTGTTATCATAGCCGTCCTGTGGGGATGAAGTGGTCCCTCGTTGTGGCTTGCACTTCCCTGAGAGCTGGTGATGTCAAGCATCTTCTTGTGCACACAGCAGTCACTCCTTTCCACACTCTGGCTGGTGATACAGTGTTCACGCTTGGAGGTACACTGGAAAAGGCGAGTGCATCACCTAGACCTAGTGTTATTTCGGGAAACATTGGTTTCAGTTAGATAAGTGTATGTATGTGTTCGTGATTGAAATATAAGTGTATTTGTGTTTCTTACCATTTAAAAGCCTCCTGGACATCCATCTTCATCTAGAGCAGAAAGGGTCATCCTTGAGGAGCATCTTGAGAAAATCTGACTGGTGGCTTCCGAACATGAAGCTTATAAAGAAGAGTGTAAGTCCTAAATCGAGTTCATTAATGAATACAACAAAATGTTATTTGGTCTTTAAAATATGGAAATCCTGCCACTACTATATGGAGGAAACTTGAAGACATCATATTATGATAGCAATAAGCTAGTCACAAAAGACAAATAATGCATAGTTCCACCTATGTGAGTTGTCTAAAGGATCAAATCACAGAGACAGAGGAGAGAATGGCAGCGGCCACGGGCTGAGGCAAGGGGGGAGCAGGGAGTTGTTACTCAATGGGTGCAGAGTCTCAGTTTTGCAAGATGAAAAAGTTCTAGAGATCTGTTGCATAACCCTGTGAAAATACATAACGCTCCTAGACTGCACACTCAGAGATCAAGGTGGTAAAGTTTATCTTATGTATTTTTACCACAATTTAAAATAAAAATTTTTTAAAAGATGATCCTACTCCATTTAATGGATGGAAGTGGACTGTTGGATCCAACAGGACTGCATGTAAATTCCCACTCTGCCTCTTCAGAGCTGTGTAACTTGGGGAAGCCGTGTCAGCCTCTGATGCTTGAGTGAGTTCAACAGCAAAAGAGCCAGTTCTTAGATCATCAGGCAGGTTAGCTGGGAGTCAGGTGGCTGGCGGGGGACCAGAGGAACCGGCTTCCATGTGCAGCTGTGCCCTACAGTCCCTTGCCATTGCACTTCTGACCGTCTGTTTGCAGAGCAGTGGTGGCACTGTCGGGAGCTCCCCATGTGGTCACAGCCCTCTCTGGGGTCAGCGTCTGGGTCTCCTAAATTCAAGTTGCCCCTTCTAAAAGCAGGTCTTTCGCCTTCTTGGGAAATTCTCTCAAGTTCCTAGGAATCCAGCCTTGGAATTTTCCTCCTGAGAGTCATTTGCCAGCTTGGCTTATCTTCTGGCCTCATAGGCGGCAACCAGAGACAAATTGTGGGATCATAGGTGTTTTTCAAGAGAACGAGTAGGATTTTTTCCACCCAGCAAAATTCCCCAGCCAGTCTCATCCCTTGGTCCTTATTTTGTTCTCATGCATTCCTGAGCACATACAAATACTCATAAAATTAAATAACTTGCCATTCTCCCAAGAGGTTTCGCGTACAGGAAATCCAGCCAACCATTTCACAGACTATGAGGTGGATTATAATCTGATTTTACAGATGAAAATTTCAACAACATGGAAACAATCCAAATGCCCCCAAACAGATGACTGGATCAAGAAAATGTGGTCTATATACATAATGGAATACTATTCAGCAATCAAAAAAGACAAACTCATGCCATTTGCAGCAACATGAAGGGAGCTGGAAGGGATCATGCTCAGTGTAATAAGCCAGAAGGAAAAAGAAAAATATCAAATGGTTTCACTTACAGGAGGAATATAGGGGAACCAAATAAGGGATTGGAGGGGGGGAAATTAACAACAACAACAATAATAATAATAATAACAAAACTAGCAGGCAACCATAAATCAGATCATTCTGTGAGGGAGGGGGAGGAAAAGGGATCAAAATAGGGGAGAGAAGAGCATAAGGGACTATGGTGATGGTTCCTGGATGAATTGGTGGTAGGAATTTTATGCGGAATACACAATGATGTACAAGATATAAATAAAAATAAATGGGAATCACAGCTTTCAGAATCCTACCCGGAAATTAAAGTTGAGCACAATGTGATTTGGGAGCAGACAAACAGCCTTTAACACTGTCACATTGCACGCCGACATTGACCTATGTGTGTGTGCAGGTGTTTAACATGGATTAGTGATGACAACCACAACACTGTGTCCACATGGTGTGTGTGTGCAGGTCTCCAGCTTTACACAAATAAACCTTTGGAGTGGATCCCCGTTTCTCCTCAAACTGATTAAAAGGAGCTCAGTATGAACCAATAGGTTACTAACTGGTTATTTTGTAAAAAACTTAATGTTTATTAGGACCTAGTGATCTAAAAATAAAACAAGGGAGCAAGGAAAAATAAAGAAAATTTCAATGAGCCCCTACTACAAGTCAGGCACTGGTCTAGGCTCTTCCTCCCCAGTTATCTTCTTCTGTTTAATAAGTGACTCAGGGAGGACTCAGAGCCAGTTTTCATGCATGGTACTTTCCCTAGAGAACCTCAGCTGCCTTCTGAGTCATTTTTTCCTCAGCGTGACTCATCAGGTTTTACAAGAGCAGGACCTCAAGGTACCTAAAACTACCTTCCTCTTCAGGTATGCCAAATGGAAGAATGTACATTTTCAGGGATGCCGAGATGAGAGCCACGGGGATGGGGAACCCAGACTACAATGGTGTCCACTCTGGACCAGCCTGTCCTGGGCTCTCTTAGTTTCTGATACAATGGACAAGGCCACTGGCGGGAGAGGCTGGAAGACCTAGGTTCAAGTCCCTGCTAAGTCTAGGCCTCCCCATCAATACAATAGGGATAATGAGTGTGCCTAGCCCCTGGGTGGCTGTGAGGATTCAAAGAATGCTCTCCATGGGGCATCCCTGGTGACACAACAGGTTGAACACAGCACTATAAAGCTATCCAGAGCCTCTGCAGCATGAGTTTGATCCCTGGCCAGGAAGATTTCCACATGGCACAGCAGACCTCTCCTGCCTCTCCCACTGCTCCCCTCAGCAAGCGTACTTCAGTCGATCTGCCTGTTTTCCTCCCTACTCTGTCTCTCGTGAATCCTCTCACCACCCCACACTTCTGGCCTACACCCCAGCTTGTATGCATAAACAAATATTTTTTTAAAAAACTGTTCTCCATAAAGAGCACACACCATCCCCACACATGGTAAGAACCCAGTCAAGGCCATCATGGCTGCTGAAGCCCTGCCCTCCCCAGAGGCCCCTCCAGCCCTACAGCCAGTCTAGTCCCTCTTCTCACCCAGTCCTGCTCCAGGCAAACCTCCACCCTGAGAAAAGCCACAGGGAATCACGCAAGTACCAGAGAGATCGCTGGGACTAGAGGCAAGTGAGGGAGCAACAGAGAGGAAGCCCACTGTGTTCCTCTCCTGATGGGAGTGGGCTGACCCCTCAGGCCTGACCTTGGGGGCCAAATGCAAACTCCCCTCTTTCTGTTTATTCCATCTGCATCCTGGCACTGAGTTTGGCCCAAGTGAGAGGAGCAGTGGATCCAGGCTCAGTCTCTGGAAGAAGCATAGGCCCGAGGCTGGGAAAACCACTGGGCCCAGTCTCCAGTGCAGGCAGGCCCAGAGCAACAGAGATTCAGAGCCAGCAGGCCAGGGACAGGCCTGGTAGATTCCCCCGTCCCAGGAGCATCTGTCTGAGTCCAGTTTGGTGTTGGGGGGGGGGCAGCCCCTCCTGTTAGTGCCATGAGTGACATCCCAGAGGAAGTTACAGTCTTTACAAGTCCTGTAGCTCCCTTCCCCCAGAGTGCCATCTGCTTTGGAACGTTCTCATCGATGGGGGAGTGTCCCACCGTGACTACCTTGCTGTCATCTTGACGAGGTACGTCAACCAACCCCCCACCCAATTCTAGGTCTCTTTGGCCAGACTATAAAGACATGGTCTTCCTGCAGAGGCAGGTCGTCCATCTACAGGGAGAGTAAGACTGCAAAGGCTGCTGTGGGGATTAAATATGGTGTGTGAAAGCACTAAGGCTGCTGTGGGGATTAAATATGGTGTGTGAAAGCACCTTCCACGCTGGGTAGACAGCAGCTCCGTTAGTGTCTGTTCCTCCTGCTTCTTCTGGAGCGAGCATCACAGCCCAGAGCTTAGTCAATCCGCCAATTAGCACTCTGTGCCATTCAAAGTGCTACTGGGGACTCTAGAAATGATTACAGGGAAGAAGAGACATTGTCGTGGCCAATCAGAGCAAACATGAACCCGACTAGCAAACCAGGACAGGCCATCGATGCCTCCTGGGCCCCACAGACATGGGAGGCCCCCGCTTCTGCTCTCAGGCCCGGTCAGCACAGCTGCAAGGAGTTACTGATAAGTCTGTTCTCCCCAGATGGGCTTTTAAGGATCAGAGACCCTCTCCCGAGATGCAGCCATGGTTTTAAGAAGATTCCGCCTATGTCTGTTGAAGGTGGAGCTGCACTTGCAAAGCAGGGGCTGTGGACAGATTTTCCTCAGAAAGAAGGGGATGGGGCTGATGACAGCTCTGGCCGTGCTTTTTGCCATCTGATCCCTGGGTGGGGACCAGAGGCTCTGTTATTAGTGGCCTAAGGGCCAGACACTGATGACTATTTTGCAAGAGGCTTCTTGAGAATCTGGGCACAAGCACAGCTGCTGTGGGCAGCAGTGACAGAGCACCAGGCTGGGAAATGCCAGCACCTTTGATGGCTGTTCAGACTGCAGGTCACCCCCTAATAGACTTTGTAGGAAGCAACTGCTGGCAGTAAAAGTAAAGCTGTCAGTAACGGAGTAATTAAAAAAGTGGACACAGGCGCCAAACAACTGGGTTTTGAGTAAGCCACTGAACTTCTCTGCCTCAATCTCCTTTCCTTTGTCTACAGAGTGAGGATGGCAGTCCCCTTCCCAGGCAATGCACATAGGCCTCTTAGGACCCGGCCTGGGCCTGTATATTCTACTTGAGGGTCAGTTGTTGTTCAGCCACCTAAAAACATTTGCCTTTCAGCGAGTTTTCTCAAGTTTTCTAGGTATGCAATTGTATCATCAGTGGATAACGAAAGACATCTCTTTTTCCATGACCCTACTCTCTATTTCCTGCCTGCCCGTCACGAGCTATCATGTAAGCTTCTGGGGAAGTGGTGAAAGCCTTGTGCAACTCGGAGCAGCTAAGGGGAGGGTGGCTGTGAAGTGAGTGGCCAGCAGCAGAGCGCCAGCTGGGGAGCAGCTGTGGTAGTCGAGGTCTGACGTGGGAAACACCCTAAAAACAGCAAGGAGGGGTTCCACCTAAGAGGCATCTTAGAATGCGATGTTTGGAGAGTTCTGGCAAGATGGCGGGAGAACAAAGATGGTGGGAGAACAAAGATGGCAGGAGAACAAAGATGGTGGGAGAACAAAGATGGCGGGAGAACAAAGATGGCAGGAAAACAAAGATGCCAAGTTCACCGCCTCCCCAAATATACAACAAAACAATAAGTAGCTAAAAACAACAGTCTCTGAAGGATGGACAGACCACGAGTCTTGCAAGGAAAAGCACATGGCACACAGAAGGCAGGGAACTAACAACACTATCTTGCCTGGAATGCTGTGGGGACAGCGTGACCCCAGAGAGGAGGGCCGGCTCAACACACAGCCTTTTTTGGTTGTTGTGACTGAAGGGTCACAGCCACATCAACTTGAGAATGTAGCAACTGCGCTGGAGAGGGGGGCACGCACAGCCAGGGTGTAAACAGGGGGGCCTACGGCTTTGCGCCACAGCAGGCCTGGTAGGTTCACTGTCAGTTCTTGCAGACAAAAAGATAATTTTGTAGCCTTCGGTAGATTTTACAGGCCTTTAATGCTGAATCCGGAGACAGACCAGCTTCCTCTCTCAGTATTTCCCTGCCTTTCTCCTCTCCCTGTCGTAGCATCTCTGCGGGACGCCGCCCTCATGTCTCCTCGACACAGGGGTCCTCATTACATACACACGTGCCCTGTGCTCTCTGGGCCCAGGTGTCCACAATTACAGGTGCACATGCAAGACCACAGGTGCTGGTTGTAGATGCTAATGGTGGCAAGATAGAAGAAGCCTGATTTTGAACTCATTTACCCTACACCTCCCTATAAAGAACAATAGTTCTTTTTTCACCAATTGTTTGTATTTCAGTAAGCACTGAACCTCATAAGCATAGGCAGCCTAAATCTTAGGTTGTTTGCCTAGGACCCTGGGGTGTCTTTGGCTTTGTAGATGACACCTCTGCTCCTGTTTGGACAGTTGGCGCTCTGGTGCCAATAAAGAACAGCAGCCATTGGCAGCAGGGCGCCGATAAAGGCGTCTATAAAGAACAATAGTTCTTTATAGGGAGAGCAACAGGATCTACAGCCAAATGCAGGATCAGTTAAGTGCCAGCAAAGGCAGACACCGTGCCGCTAAGAAACAACCACGGAATCAGGTCAGAAGGTGGAGCACCTCACACCCTGCATGAGGGATGCTGAGGCCACCGGACAGTCCTGGTAACTGCCAGAGTGGTGCTCTGCAAAGCTGGGGATTCTCAGCTGGAGCCCGAGCCGCTGCGGGCAGCCAGAGTTCAAGCTGGTGGGGAAGGCCTGGCTAGAGCAATTTGATGTGAGTGGGAACAGGTCCATCTGGGGCCCTGCACATTCGGGGTTCCTCCCTACCTTTGGCTCCTGTGAAACACCTGTACCACCCTCCACCCGGGGCCATTGCTGGGAGAACACTCACCTAAAGCACTTGCTGCTCTAAGCGGAGTTTAAAGCAGCTAGGCCTAGCCACAGGAACATGCACATCCGGGGACAGCTGGGGATGTGTAAGCCATTGAGGACAGACCAGTGGCTCTGCTCCAACCCCAGCATCCCTTGGGGTTCCGCAGTCCCCAAGAGAGAGGGCTGCAAGGAAGCACTACTCCATTGACGGCGCCTATAGACCCCGAGACACACACGCTCCTCTTTTACCCGTGACCACAGGTGGGACTGCAACCCGTCCATCCAAACCCACAGTTCCAAGATCACTAAGCTCTAAACTGGGGGAAAGGACTAGTTCCAGATTCCGCAAATCAAAGCAGCACCGTTGCTGAAGTCGGTGTCAGCGTGAGGCTGCTAGGGAACGTTTGTATGCAGAACTGCCCTTGGAACCCCAGCTCAGGGACCCACAGAACCCTAGGGCACTGAAACACTTGGTACTCTCCAGCAGCAACCTCTCGGCGCCCTGCTGCCAATGGCTCCTGTTCTTTACTGGCACCAGAGCGCCAACTGTCCAAACAGGAGCAGAGGTGTCATCTACAAGGCCAAAGACACCCCAGGGTCCGAGGCAAACAACCTAAGATTTAGGCTGCCTCTGCTTATGAGGTTCAGTGCTTACTGAAATACAAACAATTGGTGAACAAAATGAGAATGACAGCAACGATAGAGAAGATGAGAAAGTTTCAAACAGAAATAATGGACTTAAAGAATTCTAGAACTGAACCAAAAAGACACAATAGAAGGGCTCCTAGCGGACAAGCAGAAGCAGCTGATGGAATCGGTGAGCTTGAATGCGCAGTGCTGGAAAATATACAAACAGACCAGCCGACAGAGAAAATTGAAAAGGATGAGAACAGCCTTCTCTGCCTCTCTTTGGTGCTCACTCCCCCACCACACATTCCCATTACCCCACGGACCTTCCTGCTACGTGTCCCTGCCGGGTCTGCCTGAGCCTTGGAACCCCGGTTCGGCTGGGGAAGTGATGGCCCAGGCGGATGGGTGTTCAGAATGGCCTTCAAAAGGGGAGGGGTGTGGGCCTGGCCGAGTTGCCACGTGAGGCCTGCAGGCCTAGCACGCGCTCAGCTCCCCTTCCCTGATCCTGGGGCACAGTGCGCTCCTCTGATGAGGGGCCCATATAATTTATGTGGGGGCAAGTATCCCAGGCCAGGCAGGTTCATGCTTGATGTGGGCAAACAGAAAAGGAATCTTGGAGTCTTCAGGACATCTGCCAGGCCTTTAATGCTGACGGGGGACCCAACACACAGGCAGCCCGCAGGCAGGGAGGCGGGCAGGCGGCAACCAGCCTCCTCACCCCAGGCCCCTAGCTCTGTGATCACTCACGATCTCGGCCCGGGTACCTGTGTTTATAGGTGGCGTGCCCCATGTTCAGCTTCTCGGCCCTTTTTGCAATAACACACATCACGTGTGGGAATGGAACCTGGAAGGTAAACGAAGCTGCAGGTGGCGGCCACAGAGGCTGGTGGCGGAGAGGCGAGAAAGAGCCTGAGCTACTCCATGTTCCTACAGTTCGGATGCTGTTAAACAGCTCATCGGGGCAGCGGATCGGAGCCAGTCCCGCCCTGGGCCTCTGGGATGTGTGTTCAGGGGCCTCGGAAGACCCCTTTCTCCCTATAGCCAAGACCTGATCTCATCCTCAGTAGGGACCCTGGCCCTTCACACAACCAGCAGAGGCAGCCCCCATATGGCCCACCACAAACAGGGCTCCTCGACAGAACTTTCTGTAGCGGAGCCGCCAAGGCACACAGAGACGGAGGAAGAACAACGCGCAGGAGCAAGAACCAGTGAGCACAGACCGGACACACTGCTGGGGCCGCGGGCAATGAGGGTCCTGCCAGGAAGGCACCAGACCAGTCTGAAGGGGTGTTTAGGAGAAACAGGGTGTGGTTGGGAAGAGGAAAATCGGTTTGAGGCCCATGAAACGGTCCGCAGCTATGCAGGGCCCGAGGCAGCTGTTTGGCTGCGGTGGAAAATCCCAGCCAGAGGCAAGAATCCCATTCAACAAATCCTATGGCACCTACTCAGTGCAAAGAAGAGGCCCAGGTTGAGTCACAGATGAGGGACCTTGACGGCCCCTGGGGCTGGGGAGTGACTCGGGTGCAGCGGTCAAGCAGGGTGCTGGGCTGCCTGCCCCTGGTGATGCTGGCCCTGCGGGCCCTGTTTGGCAGCCAGCTGGGACCCCACCCTCCTGCAGACAACTGCTGAGTCACAGACCACTGGAGTCAGTCACTGTCCAGGCCGAGCCAGGGCGACCCTGGCGCCAGGGGGCTGAATCGCCACCATGACAGGGCCCGGGGCAGGCAGGCCTGAGAAGAGACACCTACAGGCACCTGAACCCAACCTGTCCCTCCCCCACCTTGCCTGCTCCCCATTGTCCAGTTTTGCCCCTGAGGCTCTGTCCACTGCAGGCGCATGGCCCTGCCCTCTCGTGCCTCACTGACCCAACCCAGAAGCCCAGGACTAGAGCAACCTCCTGGTCCCAGCTCTGGCTTCGGTCCCCTTGTCCCTGAGCTCTCCACACCAGGCCCAGACCCCGAGCAGGCAGTGGCTGGTCTCAAACAAGGGAACACCACAGAAGGTATGGTAAAGGTCAAAAACATCCCCCTCTACGTGCTGCTAAGCTGCCCGGTGCGAGCAGGAAATGGCACCCCAAAGGTCAATATTAAGTGGGCTGCTGCTGAAGAGCTCCCCCCAACATGCCTCAGTTTGCAGAGCTCTTTCTAGCCTGCAAAGCACTGCTGTATCTGATCTTTACAGAAACTCCAGATGAGGACCCCACCACATAGATAAGAAAACTGAGGCTTAGGGGGTCAAATGGTTAAGCAGCTAAACCTCACTTGGAACCCACACTGGCCTGAATCTACATTCTTTACATTAAGCCAAGAGCCTCTCTCCCTCTTCACCCAACATGAAGGCCAGAGGGTGGGCTGGTGATGGCCTCCCCATCTGCAGGACCCAGCACATTCTGCATGTCTGTCTGCCCTTCGCCTCCTTCAGCTTCCTCAGCTGGGGGCGACTTGCCCCGTGCCTAGAAGGTTCTTTCCTCTCCTTGCAGTCAGTCACTGCTCTCTCTTCAAGAAATTCCACCTCCTCTGTGAAGCCCTCCCTGTCACAACCAGCAAGCCAGCCCTCTCCCGGGGTCCCCACATTTCTCTATCCCAGTCCGCAGGAGATGACACTGACACACTAAATGCAAATTCATCATTTGTGTGTCTGTGTCCTGCCCCAGCCAAGGAGCTCTGCTCTCCTTTTTCCTGGGGCTGTTTGTGAGGAAGGAATGGACACATAAAAGAATGAACGGCATCCAGAGAACCTGGCGTGTCATCACCAAGGAGCTTACATCAGGAGGGCACCCTGTCATCTGGAGAAACTGGAGACGCCGAGGCCCGGAGAGAGTGACTTCACTGGCCCTTGAGCCACCCAAGGGTCACATGTCCTCCTCATTTCTGGCCATCCCCCATAGGGACATTACTCAGCAACCCCTCAGTTCCGCCCACTCCTCGTTGCTTCATTCAAGGAAGGAATTGCGAATGGAGTCATCTTTCCTGCCTCACTGCTTTTTTTCCACTGGCCGTGGACTCTCCCTGGAGTCACTTTTCCTCTCATCCCTGTCCCTGTCCCCTGCCCCCAGAGGGGCCACCCTGGGTTCTCCCTGAGACCTCCCAGAGCCCCCCCTACCCTGATGAACCGGATGAAGCCAGAGGAGCAGCCAGGCCCCAGCCAGTGACTCACTCTGACCTTTGAGGTCCTGAGTTTGGAGAGGACAATGGTGCCAGCAGTCCTCCTGCCCGCCGGCCCCTGAGCCAGGGGCCAGCCCCAGCCCACTCTCATGTGGGACCCTTGGAACACAGCTGCAGGGAGCCCCAAGGGAACGCTACCCCAGTGTGTTGTCCAGACCTGGGCGTCAGATTGGAGCCACCTCTGACAACGCCACCTGCACAATCATGGCCCCGGGCCCAGGGCCTCGGGGAAGTCTGCCTTCTGCATTAGAACCCATTCCTCCATGAAACCCAAGGCTTCAGCTACTCTCCTGGGAAGGCTGGCTGGTCCCGGTCGGTCATTTGCATCCCTCTAATGAGCCAAGGGCAAAGACAGAATCTACCAGAAAGGGCAGGCCTAGAGCGCCCTAGGGGCCTCAGGCTGGGAGAACTGGAAGCAATGGTCTGTTTGCCCCAAAGAGAAACGAAAGTTCCACCCTCAGTCCTGCATTGGGGTGCCCCTAGATGCTAGGACCCAAGGGAGGGGGCAGGGCATGGTGGGTTGACCTGGGTGTCCTTGTTCCCCTCCGTGCCGAAAAGAGGCTCCCAGTTTGGTGCTTCTGGTTGCCAGCAGAGGCAGGAGCTGAGGCTGGCCTGGGGCTCACCCACAGCCTCCCCAAGACAGCCTCCCTCTCGGGGTTCCTCACACCCCACCATCCCCTAACTCCATGCCCCAGTCTCAGGAAGCCGCCAGTGCTGGCGCGGGGCACAGGCCTGACTCACCCATGGGACACCAGCCCCCCCCACCCCACTCGCACCGGTCACATCTGCTTCTCCTGGTGCCTGCTCCAGTCCCCGCCAAACCAGCCCGTCCGGCCAAGGGAAAAAGATGGGTCGGGGCAGGCCAGGGCTGATGTACACTGGGCGCAGGGGCTCCGGGCCTCATCACAGAATCCCGCACGCCGCGTGAGGACACTGCGCGGACTGACACCTAGTCGTCCTTCCCGCACGCCAGCAGCCCAGGCGGGCTTTTTCAGAAACAGGCCTGGCCCCATCAGGCTCCTGCTTAAAGCCTCCCCACGGCTGCCCACTGCCCTGGCCTGAGGCAAAATGGCCAGCACGAGGGCCGCCCACTTCTCCTCTGCTCCATCTGCCCACAAGACTCACAATTCCCCCAAAAGGCTCCCCTCGGCCGTCCTGCCTCTGTCCACAGAGCTCCCACCCCTGCGAGCTTTCCCTTCATCCCTGGCCTGGCCCTCACATCCCAGAAGGATCTGCCCTCTAGGCCTTTCCTGACCTTCCAGCATGGCGAGATGTGTCCAAGAGGGCAGGGACCACTTTCGAGCAGAAGGGGACCATCTCCTGGCACTTTGGGGAGCTCAGCGGGCCCTGGGTACAGCCGCAGGACACAGCAGTCCCCCACAGCGCAGCGCAAGCCTGCAATGGTGGTCTGGCTGTGAGGTGCAGGGACAGGGCTCAAGAGGCCTGAGGCTGAGTGGCCGCTTGACCTGGATTCCCTAAGGGTTTTGGCCCCTGCAAGAAAAGAAAAAGAAGTATCTGGGTAGTGCCTGGGGTGACCCTGACCAATCTCTGCTCACACCCCCGCCCTGGGGTGGGAACCTTCCCTGTGCCCACCCCTAAAGTTTCCCCGAATGCCTCCCCCTCTTTCACCCCTCTTTTAGGGGGGGAAGGAGGTCCCAGTCGAACAGGGGGAGGATTCCCTGGCTCTCCGCGGAGGCCTGTGGCTCCTGAGGAGCCCTGGAGATGAGGGTGGGACACAGTCAGACGGCCTCCGAGGCTGGGAGAAAGTTCACCCCAAACTGAGGAAGAGGGAAGTGGGGAGGCAGCACGGTCATGCTAAGAATGGGGACCCTGGGTCAGACTCAAGTGACTCAGCTGAGGCACTGACCCCACATGACACCTTCTCCCTCCCATTCTGGTCTCATCTGTGAAACCAACGCACAACGATTCCTAGAAATGAGACCAGCACAGACCCTGGCAAAAGACGTGCCCAGCGAGTAGCAACCGCTCCGGCCAGGATGGGGAGAGCGGCTGCCTGCCTAGGGGGCTGTGGCAGCGCCTTCCCCGCCTAGGGCCACAGCCGTCCTGACCATGCGAGGCGGCTGCCCGCCGCTGGGGCTGGGCCGGAGCAGGGGTTCCCGGGCGGGAGGGGCCCACCGCGGGGCGCTCAGCCTCTGCGCCCTGCCACCCAGCCCAGAAGCGCATGCGCACCCCAGTTTCTGCCCAGACACACGGAAAAATGAGGGTCAGGGGCTCTTCAAAATGCTCCCTGCTGCCCAGATACCCCAGGGTCCTGGCCCCTGACAGGTTCCCCTTCTGTCCTGCCCTGTCCGCCCTCCTCGTGGGGCCCCTCACCCCTGCTGAGGCCTGTGCGCCTGCCTTCTGGCGGTGAAGTTGGCCCCTGTGAGGGTGGGGCTCCGGGGTCCGGACGGGGAAGGGATAAGCACAAGAGGCAGCTTCCAGGGGAGGCCCGGGCCTCTGCGGACTGCCCGGCGGCCTCTGGTAAAGGCCCCTCAGCGTGGCTGAGGCTGCTTTACCAACAGCGAGGAGGCCTGGGAACGGGAGGCAGGTCCATGTGTGTGTGTGAGCGGCTGAGGAAGTGGGGGGCTGTTAGGAGGCCAGAGGGGGAGGGGGTGGAACTGAGCTCTGACCCTGCCGAAAGCGACAGGCGGGACCAGGCACGCGGGGACGGGGTGCAGCACCCAGGCGAGCTCCAGGGTGAGGACAACACTGGCCACTCTTGTCCCAGAAGGCAGACCCGAGAAGATACCATCTTTTAATTACATGCTCAGGCTCCCTGGGCCGCCGCCAGGGTACAGCCAGCCCTTGGCCTCCTGCGTGGGCCCAGCGGGACACAGCCTTCCTCCACCCTGACATCTGCTGGAGAAAGAGGGGTCCAGGGACCCCAGAACAGAGGAAAGGAGGCAGCAGACCTGCCAGGGCAGCCCCGGGAGCCCTTGGCTCTGGGGGGGTGAGTGGGGGCGTCAAGGGGGCCAGATGCACTCCACTTCCCCGTAACAGTCACGGAGACGCTGCCAAGATCCCGGCGGGGCCGGGGGGCGCATCCTCAGTCTCACCCCCACCCCCCTGGACTTCTAAACCCTCTGTCCAGACCCTCTGAGGCCACCTCGGCAGCCTGCTGTGTGCAGTTGGCGAACACGTGTACTGCGCCCTAACGAGGCGCCGGCAGGGGACGCCCCGTGGGTGACCTGGAGCCCAGCCACTTCCACCCAAGGTACTTGGGATTTTTTTTATATGCTATTTTGACTGGACAAAAAAAAAAAAATTGTATCTGCCTTGTCCAGGCCAAAGCTGCCAGGTTATGACCCCTCAGCTGGTTTCCTGCTGTCTCCAAGGCTCCCAGCACGGAGGCCCCAAGCCCCATCTGTGTCTAGGAGACCAGGAGCCTCCGTCTGGGGGGCCCCGGGGGTTGGCTCTGTTCTTCCAAGAGAAAATTTCTTATGCAATGTCTTTAAGTCAGACCACAGCTCTGAACTCTGACACGAGTATTTTTTAATCCCGTTTTGCGGGCGAAGGGGTTGCCTTGGCAAGAGGTGCAGAGAGGACAGGAGGCAGAACCCAAGGGCTGGGTTTTTTGCTCAGGTTTGCCGCGTCCTTCAGCGGGAACCAGCGCGGATTTCTAGAGCAGTTCTGCGCTTAGAAAGGGCTTTCATATATCAAAGCGTATCTAATCCCTCGGTTTACAGAGGGGAAGTCTGGATAGAGACAGTAACACCTCAGCTCAGATCAGAAGGGGGGTGCTCAGCTCCACGCTCTGGGCTCAGTTCATCTCAACCAGCCGGCCCTACAGATACAGCTCCTGGGCACCCAACTGCTTCACCCCAGGGCCCAGGGAGAGCTGCTCCTGCCCCCCCAGCCAGAGTTTCCCCCCAAGAAGGGGGAAGAAGGAGGCAGCTTGGCCAACTCTAGTCTCAGCATCCAGAGCCATTCTTGGGGTACATGCTCTATTATCCACCCAACTACCCACTTCACACTCTTTTTCTCCTGGGCACCCATCTGAGCCCTATGCCAAGTAGCTGGGGGGTCCAGTCTCACCCTGCTCACAGTCAAAGACTTTGCAAAGATCCAACAGGAAAAAAAGGTGGAAGGGACGAAGGTAGAGGCCTCTGCAGGCCACTGCTGCCCTTACCTGGAGAGAGCTGGATTGCTGCCCTGCGGCCAGGCCCACGCCCCAGCCCAGGCTACTCCCCAGGACCCCTCCCTTTGCACAGAAACATGGGCCTCAGCCACTGAGGGCAGCAGCCTCCCCATCCCCACTCCAGGCAGCCGACACACTGTAGGAAGTGAGGGTACGCACTTTAGGGACTTCCGCTAGGGTTCGAACCCAGGCTCAGCCTTCTGTTAGCTGTGTGACCTTGGGCATGTTCTTAACCTCTCTGTGCCTCAGTTTTCTCATCTGTAGAATGAGAACAATAACATAGTACCTACCTCCTAGGATCATGAGACGTATGAGTTAATAACGTAAGGTGCTCAGTACATGCATAAGTAGTTGATTTATTACCATTATTATTATTATTTTGACCCACAAGATACTATGAATATCAGAGTAGACAAAAGGTAACACCCTTGGGTGCCACTGGAGGAGAGGAAGAGGCCTGTCATGCAAGGAACTGTCACCCTCTGTGGGCCTGTGGCTCACCAAGAGTGTTACATCAAGTGGAAACTGACATTAATAGTAGTTCCCTCTTGGGCCAGTCACAAACCTTCAGAGAGGGGGTGAGAATCGATACTACTGGGTAGAATTCCATTTTTAGAACCTGGGAAGCTATTTTGAGTGAAGGTTGGTGTTTGTTATTTTTTAATAGCCTCTGTGCTCCAACAATAAGGGCACTTACAGGCTCTGAAGAGAAACCAGGGCACAGTGGGGAGCCCTGTCATGCTTCTCCAGTTGCTAGGCAACGCTGCTGGCCTCCCATCCCGGCTGGGGCCTCTGGAGAGCCAAAGATGGGCTCCACTGCCCTGGTCATCCCTTGTCCCGAGTACCAGGACTCATTAGCTATCCCTGAGACCTTCTCAGAGTGTCCAGAGAAATCGGCCTTATTTTCTTCTCAGGCCGAGCAGCATGTAATTAGAAGGCACAGCAAAGGGGAAGGGCCAAAGGGAGCCTCGGACTTCCCTTTCTCAAGCTAGATTAGTTTCCTGTTGCTGCTGCAACAAACGATGATAAATTTGATGCCTTAACAGAAATAAATTCTCAGAGTATAGGAAGCCAAAGTTCAAAATCAGCATTACTGGGCCCCACTCCAAGATGGCTACGCTCCCTCCAGAGGCTTCACCCGCTCTGTCCCTGGCCTCAGGCAGCTTCCAGGCCCGTGAGCTGCCTCTGCTGTGACACACCCCTCTGCTCTCTGCCTCCCTGGTGCAGCCTTCTCTTTAGCAGGGTCCAGCCTTCCTCTGTGTCTTCTAAGAATACTCTGATTGCTTTCAGCACCTACCTAGATTACCGAAAGGCATCTCCCCATTTCAAGACTCTTAATCTTACATCTGCTAAAACCTTTTGTTGTTATAAAAAAAAATTATAGATCCCAAAGGATCGAGATCTGATTGCTTTGGGAATCACACCTGAAACTACTACCTGAAACAGTATCACCTGCCAACACTGGGCAGCAGCTTCCCACTGAGCCCCGGGGTTTGCTGCCGCCAACAGGCTCTAAGTGGCATCACACAGCGGGGTAGGGCAACTGAGCAAATGGCACTGACCCTGAGGCCCCGCCCCCGCTGGACAGGCCCAGCGAGCACTTGCAAACAGGCCAGGCCTGGTGCTTCTTGGAAGAGTGTGGGTGTTGGATGCACACTCAGGCTGTGACAGCTCCCTTGAGGCTCCAATTACCATCACAAAAGGAAATAGGGGTACGGGCCAGAGGCCAGGACTTCTAGAACTTAAAAAATAATCTTTGTTTTTTTATTACACCATAGAAATTCGATAAAGGAATGAAAAAAATAGAAAATGCAAATCCTTCAGAATCCTAGCCTCCAGAGATGATAAAAAATGTGTTGTATAAAGCAGTTTTCCATCTGGACCTTTTTCTATTCAGATAAAGCCATAGGCTTACAGTTTTAAAAAATGAAAGTGGGATTATACCATACATTCTGTCCTGCGACCTGGGGTTTCTCAATAAATGATTCTTTGGGGTCACCTTTCATGGCAGTTCATGCAGCATTTCCTCCACCTTCCTGAAGGTCACAGAGGATACCACGTGTGGCTGGCCTCTACATGGTTGCCCTATTGATGCTCACTTGGCTTGTTTCCAAATTTTCAGCTGACGCAAACATGGTGAGGTGATTCAGTGAGACACTAACGTCTGGCTTGCCCGTGCTGCTATCGTGGGCTCACAAATATGAGAGTTATTTTTCTGTTTCTTCCACATAGTACCCCAAGTGGGTGAAGGAAGTTAGGACTTCCCTGTGTCCCAGAAAGAACTAACAGGCCTTTGTTTTTCAAGGCTGAGCCTCACAGACACAAGGACCAATTTGTTGGAGAGAGGGAAGGCTCTGTGTTAGTGGGGAGGCTTCCACTACAAACACACAAATATCTCCTCTCAAAGTGGCTTAGACAATGTATTTCCTCCGGTGTCAGAAAAGCCCAGGGGTTAGGTGGGATTAAGGTGAGGTTTGGTCCAGAGGTTTACAATATCATCAAGTTCTGGCTTTGTTTTTCTGTGATTCTCTTGCCTCAGTCCCTGCTTTATAAATTGGCTTTGTCCACAGATTCAATTTCCTCTTTATATGAAGTGTTACAGATACACCTCTGTGAAGGGGAGGTACAATTTTTCCCCATCCCCATTAACATGCAGCAGCCTTGGACCTCAAGTCCCATGTGACATGAATCTGACTTCCTGAGCAGGGAAGCTTCTAGGAACTGTGGGGTGAAGCTGAGTGGCCGGGTGAAGCTATAGAGCACAGAAGGCAGAGGCTCTTGGGTTCTTCTCTGCTTTGACTGGCATCCAGGGACTCAAAGCGACCCGGAGCAGATGCATGGAGGAGACAGGTAGAGACACTTGAAAAAGACATGTGAGAGACACACAGGCGAGGGACATGTAGCTGCCCTTGACAGGCAATGGCAGCTGTTACCTTGATTTGTACTTTGATTTTGTTCCTTTTGTCCCCGCGTCGTCCCTTTTTTGCTGCTCCCCACAAGAAGGTCCCTTAGACTTGTAACCAGCTTTTGGGTCTCAGGGACTTACTTCAGGCCAATCCTGTCTGATGGGCATTTGCCTACGAAGAGATGAGTCATGTTGAGAATTTTATTGAAAAACTATTATTCAGAGTATTCTTTCTTCTCTCGCTCTATGCACACTAATTTTGTTAATGATTTTACACGAAGAGTATGCTTTCTTTGCCTGTGTGTACACAGATGACTGGATCCCTCCAGAATATGCACCACTTAATAGTTTGAGGTCCCTGGGTGCCCCTTAGTTAAAGCAGTCCAGATTTACATCTACCCATGACATTATCCATAAGGCAAAAAACTCTGTCCTAGAATTTCCAATACAATTCCTAAGATGCATTCTGATTGGGCCAGGTTAGGCCACGTATCCATCGTGGAAGCTCACTGTGTTGAAGAGATGGACAATGTTCTGACAGATTGACCCTACGCCTCTTGCCCTCTACCTCCTCTGGGGTTAAAGGGACAGATCGATTTCCCAAAGTCAGAGGGATTTTCTAATAAAAATTGAGAGTTAGGAAAAGAGGAGACAACATATTAGGGTTCATGAGAGTCTTTAAGGGTTGATGCATGCAAAGTGGCCCTGCTTTGAGAAAATCTGGATTACCTGGACTGTAAACCCCACATTGTGGTGCCTGTAGAATCCCAAAGAGGTAGCATCAAACACAATTGTAGGGAGAGCAATTGTGTACCCTGAGCCTCCTGGTGTGTGAGTGTGTGCCCTTACGTAGGCTAATTCCCAGGAATGGAGGTGCTGGGTCAGAGCTCACATATTCGACTCGAATAGATATTGCTGAATTACTCTCCAGTCCGGTTTTGCCAATTCCTCCTTCCAACAGCATAGTCTACGCTAACTAACCCACATCTTGTTCGTACTGAATATTATCCATCTTTTTAATGTTTGCCATCCTCATAGAGTTAATTTGATTTTTTAAAACTCTTTGGGTGAATAGGCCTTCCCACACTCACTGGCTAGTTATAATTCCTCTTCTATGGATTGCCTACTCATAACCTTTGTTCTCTTTCCTACTGGGTTGTTTATCTTTCTATTACTGACTTGTGAAAGCTCTTTGTAGATTAGGGATACAAACCCTTTGTTTTATCTGTTGCAAATATTTCCCCCAACTTGTCCTTTGTGTTTTGACATTCTATGTACAGCTTCTGTTGTCCAGAACTTTACTCATTTTCTGTAGTTGGATTTATCAGGCTTTTCTGTTTTTCTGCCTAACTAGGATTTACCCATGCTAAAATACCAAAAGATGATCTTTCATGAAAAAATTTCTTTCATGACTTCTGTGGTTTCTTTTCATATTTAAATACTGTACTATCTGAAATTTCTATTATTGTACTATCCATGTGAGGCAGGGACCAATTTATTTTTTTCAAATGGATTGCTGACCAGAATGGAAGCACTTTGTGAGATACTAGACCCTCTGTAACTTCCCTATGGTTCTGATTTTTGTTACCATCTTATTTCCATGGAAGTTATTAGAAAGGTTGAGCAGGAGTTGGCTGGTGCTGGTCTTCAAACTCCTGCAGTGGAGCAGGAAGGAGGGCAACCCAAGGGCAGGAGGAAGACCTCTCTAGCACCTCAGACCCCAGACCAGGGAGCAGCCTGTACTTTCAGCACCCGCTTCCAGATCTTTCTACCCAAAAGTATATCCTTCCACAGGTATTTACTGAGTGCCTGCTTTGAGCCCAGGAAAGGATCCCTGAATCTGGTCTAGTGATACTGGAAGTTTGTAGTAATATCCCTGAGGCAGCAAGAGCACTTGACGGGAGTGTGACACGCTGCAGGCGCCGGGAAGGATTTGGGGGAAGATTTCTTTCAGATGTGGCATTTGAAGTTTTGCTCTTCACATCTGAAAAAGTATTTCCCTGACTGTGGGAAAAATGGAAATGGCTCTGTCATTAGCAGTTAGGCCCATCTGTGCCGCCCCTGGAAGGGGCTGTCCTACCTGCATTGTCTACCTCCTTCGGGAGGGGTCAGAGGTCAGGAAAGTCACCACCATCCATCGTCATGCTGATGAGCCTCCCATGTCAGGAACTGGAGGTCAAGGGCTTGCAAAGCAGCCAGCCCCAGAAGCTTCCACAATAGCATGTGTATAACTCTTTGACGATTCTCTGGAATCATCTTTTAGGTGACCTACCCCGTTTGAAGGCATCTTTGCTTGGCAGATGCTCCGTGACTGACCCTGAGCATGAATGAGTGAGCGAGCCGAGGATGGAGGGGAGCAGGGTGTGTGTTGAGGCTGCAGAGCTAAGCCTTGGTGAGCATCGAGTGGGGCAGAGGGTAAGGAGGGCAAGGAGGCCCCAGGGCACCAGGAAGTACAACCACTTCCATATACCTCCTTGCACCAGCGGCCATTGTCACCCAGCCCTGTGCCTGTAGCTCTCTCCTGGGTGGGCGACCTCCTGGGCAGCCCCTTGCAGTGAATGGCAGCTGCTCTTCCCTCTGCTGGCCACCCACCCACATTCCCGGAGCCTTTCCCTGCTGACTCACTGCAGTCCCTGCCATTCCAAGCTTCCTGCCAGTGGCTTAGCCGAGACCAAAGCAGAGGAAGAGAGGGGGGCAGGGGCACTGCATCAGGACCTAGGAATGCTCTGTGAGCAGGAAGTGGGGACAATGTCCCCGTTTGTGCTGCTCTGACCGGGAAGCACAGTGTCTGAGGACCCAAGTGGGCCCCTCTCTCTCTGCCACAACCAGGCCTTCACCAACCCCCACTTCAGAGAACAAAACTCCCGCCTGCCCCGCCTCGGGCCTGGCCTGTGACTGCCTGTTCCCCGCCTGGCTCTGACGCAGTCAATGTGATTGCCTGTGTCGGTGTCCCCAGGCGAGCGTGGTCGCATGTGGTGGCAGAGCGCGTGGCGTGTGTGTGACTGCCTGTGATCCAGAGGCCCTGTGAGCAGGGGTGCCCAGGGCCAGTGGTGTGTGGTTACCTGTGGGTGAACGGCCGGGTGGCAATGGCCACGTCCCACTGTGAGGAGTGCGTGTGCTTTTACGTGACTGGATGTCAGGGCCAGCGAGTGCATGGTGGCCTGTGCAGCCCCGTGACTGCGAGCTGAGAGTGGGGTGGATGGAATGGGGTGGCGGTGGGTGTGTTGGGGTGGTGGGTGTGTTGGGGTGCTGAGAGCATTGGGGTGCTTGTGCACTACAGGGTGAGCTTTGCATGATGCTTCGGGACCACGTGCCTGTTTCATGGTGTGGGCCTGGGAGGCGAGGGCTCTGCCGCTTCCCCTCAGGACCGCTGAGGGACAGGCGTGTGTTTCTGTTTTGTGCTTTGTCCGTTTCTAGGTTCTGCCCCTGAGGAGGCGCAACGGCGTCCATATAGGAAAGGAGTGGAGCGAGGCTGCAAGCTGCTCCTCCCTGGGGTCACAGACTGCTTGGAGTACTTTCTTGGAAGCCAGGCTGGGCTTTGGGGTAATTCCAGCTGTCGGACCCACGCAGCAGCTGACTCCCCAAGTTAACAGTGTCTCAGTCCAGCCCTGGCCCAGCCCCAGGCTGCCTCCGGGCCCTGCAGGCCACAGCTCGCTTCTCCAGCCCTGACACCCATTCGCACCTTCCCCTCCCCTGATCTGGGTGCAAAAGGAACTGGGTGCCCAGCTCCCCTTCTTTTCCCTGAAGACAGACACGTGCCTTTTTAGGGAAGGTACTGTTCATTCCTTAAGAGAAAGCAGAGGGAATGACAAAAACACCCCGTACTGAGGGTTTACTGAAGTTTCACTTTCCCAAGCTCCTCTTCCTGTCTCCCGGCTACTGCTTCCTCTCTCCTACCTGCGAGGCAGTGGGGGTGAACTTCCCATCTTAAAGGGGTCCAGCCTGTCCCAAGACACGTGACCCCACTCAGGGAGGCCACCACCTCTCCCTCCCAAGGGGGGCTCTCCACCTCTCTGAAAAGACTGGCTTTTTTCTCACTCTGGTCTGTCTTCTGCAGGTGGGAGCTGGGTAACAGCTGCCTAGATGTGAGTCTCACACTGCTCCTGCCCCTGCTGGAAAAGGCTCTCTATACTCAGGGTCTGGAGGGGTGGCGGTGGCTGGTAAGGGGCCACACTGAGCATGAGTGATGAAGCAGAAAGTCGGCAGGAGGCTGGAGCAACCTGAGGGGAGAAGGTACAGGGAGCAGGGTAGAGGGGAGGAAGAAGAGAGGGTGGGGAGCTAGAGGGCCCTGCACGGAGACCTGGGCTAGCACCAAGGCAAGTGTGCCTGACCAATTCCAGTCGACCCAGACCGGGTGGGAGAGGTGTCACAGAGACAGCCCTGGGCCTGAGGCTCAGGACACTTAAGTTCTGTCTTCACTTAGTTGCCTAGCAGCTGTGTGGCCAGGGGAAGCTGCTCGCCCTCTCTAGGCTTTAGTGAATCCATCTGGAAGATGGAAACAGCAAAGGAAATGAAACAGTGATGTACGGAGCCCAGAAGCCTGAGCTTGAGCTCAGCAAACCCAACCCTCACCCCTCATCCTGAAGACAGTGTCGAGTCAGTCCCAGCCCAGGTGATCTGTTCCCAGAGGAATCCATCTTTTCTCCCCTATTAGAACCAGAGGCGCCCACCACACCCAGATCCCAGGGAGGATCTGCTGGGAGTGGCACAGAGGGGCGGGAGCTGACTAGCAAAAGGGAAGAAAGCAGGGGTGGAGAGAGGAGGGCTGCAGGACTTCCCTTGGCAGGGCCCGGCGCTGGTTCCTGCCTCTCCTTGCACCCCCTGATTTGCCCAGCCAACCTTCCCTCCCACCATCCAGCATGTGTGCCCAGGGGCTATAGCTTCGGCTTCAAATCATTCTGGTTGGTGCTGTAGCCGGACACTCCTGGAATGTCCAAACTCACCACCCCAAGCCCAAAAACTAAGGCTAGAAAAATCATTAAGATCCAAACTTTATCTCCAAGAGCTTTTAACTACAAGGGTAAGGTCAGTGATGGAGCACACTAATTAATACCACATGGAAGTTTCGACTGCCTTCAACATCCAAAGGGACACTACCAATGGTAGAAGCAGACGGCACAGCCAAACTGGGCCACAAAGAGCTTTCAGTAGAGGCCCTTCACCAAAGTGAGGGCAGGTGTGGGAGAGGATGCAGGAACCTGGGCCAACAGCAACAGTCTTGGTGGGGTCAAGGGAAGTGGCCTGCACTGGTCTAAGAGAAGAGGCCACCTGACAGGAGCTGTGGCCTCAGTGGACAGATGCAGCCAAACTGGCCACTCATTGGGACCAGGGAGATAAGCGCCCAGAACTTCCTCTCCTCTGTCCCCCATATGCCATGGTGCTCCCACAGCCCAGGCAGATCGAGGGCAGCTCAGGGCAGCCCCTCCTCGCCCCCCACAGGCCCCCACCCAGGGTGCAGAGCAGCAGGAGAGGTTGAGGTGCAGCCTTGGAAATGAGAAGAGACCCACCCTACTCCGCCCCTTTCCAGTTGGGGGCTCT